>JAOYMU010004404.1:0-18351 GCA_025802295.1 Psammodynastes pulverulentus | reverse complement strand
GCTTCTGCCAACCTAGCAGTTCGAAAGCAAGTAAAAATGCAAGTAGAAAAATAGGGACTACCTTTGATGGGAAGGTAACAGTGTTCCGTGCACTTTGGCATTTAGTCATGCCGGCCACATGACCACAGAGATGTCTTCGGACAGCGCTAGCTCTTTGACTTTGAAACAGAGATGAACACTGCCCCCTAGAGTCAGGAACGACTAGCACATATGTGCGAGGGGAACCTTTACCTTTACCTTTACTTTAGGACCAATATTAACTGAATAATATTCAGTTTGCTTTCATCTTTACCTGTAAAGAATCTGTGATGGAGGTTATGGGGACTGAAGTTATTTTCAAAACTATTACTGCTACATGTAGTAGTAGTAAGGAAGCATGTACCAAGACGAAACATTATTGTGACTGAAATCTCTTCCATGTTTTTAACTAAGAACTAAAGAGTAATTTGCAGCCAGGTGGAGCTCTTTCAAAGATACAGGTCCCCTGGCTATTTCAGAACTGGACTAGTGGATAATATCACACAACCAGCTTAAAATGTGTCAAGAGTGTAAAAGTATTTTGTTCTCTTCCAAAACCCCAAGATCAATGTAAGTTGAGCTTCTGAAAATTTGAAAACCCACACATACCATAGAATGCATACCTGAGTATAAAGAACAAACTTACAAACCACTTCACAAAATGTAGAAAATGCAACTGCTTTCCACCCAGAGTTTGATTTGGCACTCTTTTCTCAAAGTTTTAATTCCACATCATTGGAGTTAAAATTTGTTGGATCAGAGTATTTTCCCTGAAAGCAAATCCATCCTTTTGAGTCATGGGTAACAAGGAGCTGTAGCTTCATGCTCTTGGCTCCATCCTTACACCACACCCCTTGATTAATCCTATTTTCAGCATGTATATAGAGCACAAGCATTTCAAAAGTTACATCTGTGTGCAAGTGTCTATGGAGATTCTCAGTCATCCAGGTCATGGTTGTCCCAAAGGTGCTTTTTTAAAAGGCAACTGGACCTTGTTTTTTCAAAGTCCAGTTACCTCTTGATAAAGCATGTTTGGGACATCTGTGGGCAAAAGACAGTTCTTTTCATGTTCAAATTTTCTTTACGAGCAGCTTGGTGGAGTGCGATCTGCCCAAATATGTGATATTAGGATTATTCTTCTTTCAGTGTCACATCAGTTCATGACTATAACTAAAGTAAGAATGGGGGTGGGCGAATTATCATGATAAATACATAGACTTGATAGACTAATGATTTGGCTTACTTTAAATTAGCTTCCTTTGTTACTATGCCATTTGGCAAGGTTTGCAAAATAATTAATTCACAGTAACGGGAATGCATGGCGCAATACCTCCTCCCCTTTTAAGACAAACTCAGATTCCTCTCGCTTAGTAAGTACAACTAAGTTTTGCACCTATTCTCTAAATCAAATCAAACATACTGTTTGCAAATCTGGAGATAAGCGCAAACAGTTATCATTCAAATCTTTTTTTTAAAAAAGATTTTATTCCCTTCCCCATCACACTGAAATTATGTGTCAGTAGCTTTTTTATCCATATTTTTCATCATCTTGCATTTTGAAGATCACCCATTATTGTGCCTGTATTTATTTTGCTCCTTCCATTTTGACACATTGTATATACACATAAAACCTACATATATCACCCAAATGCTATAGTAATTAAGTTTATATATAAGCACATAAAAGTTGGTTATTAATAAGCAAGACAAGATCAGAAAAATGTGTTTCGTTCTTATATTAAAGCTACCTAAAATGAAATTACAGCTAAACACATTTCATTAATTTTAGTCATTATCTGGCACATTGAAATCACATATTGACAAACAATGAAGTTCTGTTCACATTTTTCAATCTAGCACATCCTAAATGCAAACTCTAAAATATGAAGACAGTAATCTCATTGTAAGCAGTTAAACTATTTCAAAACAATTTAGTTTAAACCCCATTAAAGTCAAGATAATTGTGACTTAATCCCAAGTTTAAAAACATTCCCCAGAGTGCAAAAATAATTCACTTTATTTAGAGATAATGCTCTGCTAATTATTATTAATAATTACAGTCTTATTGTCCAGTGTTCACTATACCTGAACAGAGTGTCTTAATAAGCAGAGCGTTATTACAAGAGAGGTGGAAAAAACCCATCTGACTTTATTGTTGTCTTTAACTAAACCAAAACAAAACAAAGATTACAAGTCAATAATGTTTCCAATTTTAGAAAAGATAGTTCAGTCATAAAATATTCAATAACATAAATAAGGAAATGTTAGGAATTATATTTTTCTTACATAAACACCTGAAGATTGCCAAGAATGAATTATATGGAAACAGTCTTCTCAATATCTTTTCCCAACCTTTTCCTAGAGATGAATTTTTGTCCGCCAGGTGATCCACAAAAGATTGGAAATTCTTTGGCTTTTTTTTTTTAAAGAGATTGATGGTCTTGAGGTCATTTGTTTCTATAGACTGTTTTCCTAACTACAAACTTCCTCAAATTCACTGTAAGGAGATGAAGCTAATGAAGTTTTAGATTCTCCATCACTGTTGCATTCTCTTCTTAAATTAGGACCAGAAACTCCCGGTGCATCTGTAGCTGGAATGTCTGTCTTATTATTTGTTCCTAAAGGATGATATTCCAGCAAATTCTGAAGGTGTTTGATGTAAGAGATGGCAGCTTTCAAAGTCTCCACTTTGCTGAGTCGCTTCTCAGCAAGCTCTTTGGGAAGATGGTCTCTGAGGCGTGCATAGCCTTCATTTACACAACGAACCCTCTGCCTTTCCCTCTCATTCCTTTTCCGAATGAAAGCTGGCTCAAACGAGTAGTCGTAAACTCCCACATACCCAGAAAAGGGTAAATAAGGGAATCTTCCTGAATATCCATTGTAAGGTTGATGGTCCCAGTACGTTTGTCCAAAAGGAAGAGGGATACCAAATGGTTCTCGGAGTGGTAAACCATGAGAACCAGTAACATGACTGCTTCCAAGAGATGCTGGTCCTGAACATGAGATCCGGTTCAAGAGCCCATCATCTTTCTTACTCCCCATCTTAGAAGCAATTCAGAGACAAATTCCAGAATAGGCTTTTTGGAATTTATCCATTGAAGGAGAGGTCAAATAGGCCAGATGTTCTGCTCCACAATTTGTGGTGATCGGAGAAATAGGCATTGGCTTAAGGTCCATGGCAGTAAAAATGACCCTGAAATTCTGCTCTTCTATCCAAGTATCAGTTCTGTTCCTTACACTGTTATTAGTGAATCAGGATGCCGTCTAATTTATAAGCAGGCTTCTAGGAGCATCACTCCACACTTTAAACCCAGGTTTTCCTCTGATCTTCATATTTCAAAAGATAATGAGAGGGTTCCTGTGTTTCTTTTCTTCAAGCTTGGATGTGTGACTCTAGAGATAAAACCAAACATAAATAATCTTCCAGGCTGTAAACACTCTTCACATATTGTAATCCACAGTGCCCTTTGATATTACCTGCCTCCAAAAGGATGGATAACTTGAAAAGTTTGCAGGCATTTGCCAAGAGTTGCCAAAGCTCCACCTCTTTCTCCTCAAGAATCGAGGATCTCCTGTCAGCTGAAAAAAATTAGCCAAGGGTTTTCTATATTGAAATCCAAAGCACGAGGGTAGATTTTGCAGCTTCCGCTGTTCTAAAGTAATGGCATCAGTCAGTTCATAGAAGTTTGCAGATTTAAACTGCATTTGACAAGTTGTGATGTGATATGTATATCCATGTGTGTGTGAATGTGTGGAGAAAAGCAAGATATAGACTATTAAGGAAAAGAGTGCTCCCTTGTGGTTGAGAGTGTGACAGATGAAGCATATTTCCAAACATGGTTGGTAGGAATTGTCTAGCATTCTTTAAAATGTATGCAGCAGCAAAAGAAGGTATTTGCTAAATTCAATATATGCAACTGCAATAAGGGCATCTTTTTCTTCTCCCACCTAACCATTTCCCAACTCCTTTCTCCTTGTTCTCTCTGGTAAATTGTAGATATAATGAGTCTTGGAACAATCATCTGTACTTCGAATTATACTATATAAAGTATGTGCACCACTGTCACTGTTAAATGGATCATTTTGGTTCCACTATAATTATTGTTTTATATCCATCCCTTATAGTAGTTCTAGCCCACATTTAAAAATACACTTTTCCTAGGTTTTTTAAAAAGTGATTTCAATCTTTTCAAGAAAAAAAATGAATTCTGTTTGAAAATGTTGTAACTTGGGAGACTTTTAAGAATGGCATTGTTCATGAAACAAAAGGAAACATTAACATTTTCTAGTTCAAAACAAATGTATTTCACAAAATAAAGTATCCTATTGCGCACGTCCTATCTAGTTTACAAAAAAGGGATAAGAATTGTTCTTCAAACTGTAATATAAGAAAATATGATAAATATATCTCTGCTGGATACTAAGTTGACTCAGTCTCTAGGTAGGTATTTTTTTTCCTTTTAAAAAGATATCTTTAGCTTTTTAGGTTTCCCCCAAGCCATTTCCATTTTCCATTTCTCCACATGGAAATGGATATAGAACTGGAAGAAGAAATTTTTATTTCCATGTTTCAATGCTGCCAATGCTTCATTCATAGTTTTTAATGGATCACTCTATTTTTTCCTTTTTTGATGAAATCCTTGTAGTGTTTAACAAAAAAAAGAGTGTCTTTTTATGAACCGAATTGAAATTTCGGCTACTTGGATCTACAGAAGAGACATGGTATCCACAGAAAGGGAAGTAGAGTATAATGGCAAAATTATCATGAAAACGGGATCTGCATGAAACATCACTATGTATGCCATCATTTTGGTGTCATGTTATGCAGATGCTGCTGACTACAAAGTTAATATTACTAAGTATATTTAATGCATGTTGTGTCTTCTTCTTCACATAGAAGATTATAACTTGTCTTTTGGAATGTTTGGGATACAGCTTTATTTGCCCCAAGAAAACATTTATTTAAAAAGTTCTTTATAGTAGCATTGTGTTTCTCCATTTCATGCACACAGATACCTTTATCTTATTTACCCATTTTTCATAGTGTTTAAATATTGTCCTTTATATAAGAAGGAAGCAGTAGAGCTGATCATGTTTGGAATCTGTGAACAAGTGTTGATTTCCTGAACTGCCTGCTGTTCAGCAGTACAGTAAAATAAATTTATTTTTGACATGTCTACACTGGGCAGTTTACAATAAAGAACTCATGTACCTCAAATGAAAAAAAATGAATTTTTAAGAAGAGTTTCTTTGAAGGGATTGGTAGCAGGAATCAATGCTTGCTGGTCTCTTCCTGCAAACACATTTTTCTCTGACATTTGCCTTTGAAACTTTGAGGATAATCAGGACCACGTTACAACAGGATAAAACCACGGTTAGGGAGAAACTACTGTTTGATTCTGAATGAAATGTGCAGATTTTTAAAATAAAGCATGCAGCTTGTATGCATGTGAGATAATTGTTCATAATTCACATACAAACTCAGCTCCAGGAAGGCTGACTGCCTTATTATACATTGCTGTGTACTTTCAGCTGTCAGAGGAGATAAAGATGCTGTTTTGTCATATAATGGGTTTTCCTGACAGCCATATAGTCTTCTTCCAGGAAGGAGGGAACTGTTTCTTCTATCCTATGTGTTGATTTCAGTTACAACTGGTGGTCAAGTTAGCTAGTTTTACTATTGTAATCTTTGGAAAATATTTCTGCAAGAAACCATTAGGCCATGGCTTTCTGATCTGGCCAGCTTGGCTGTATTCTGGATTTAGAAAACACATTCAGCACCCGATTTTCCCAGTTCTATGTCAGAACACTATAGTGTAACACTATCCAATGTAAATATTTTTTCTGAAATGTGTAGGTAGGAATGTATTTGCCTAAATGTCTTGTAAAAAGCAAAAAAAAAGTATTTTTTTTAAAAATCCAATTTGTCTTAAGCTGAAGCCATCCTTTGTCATTACAATTAAATATGGTAGAAAAACAACAGCATAATTGTAAAAAATGATTGTTTTTAATTGCAATCAGCCTTTGCTATAACAATTAACATAGCATACAAACTAACAAAATTTAGCTAAGGTGTCTTGGAATCTTATGCGATCAAAACATTTTCATTACATTATACATTATTTATCATATAATTTTCATGTCTTTCAAATAACATATAACTTTGATTTGTACTCTAAAGCAGTGTTCCTCAACTTTTAAGATGTGTGATTTCAACTCCCAGAATTCTCTAGCGAGCCAGGCTGGCTGGGGAACTCTGGGAGTTGAAGTCCACGCATCTTAAAACCGCCAAGGTTGAGAAACCCTGCTCTAAAGTACTCACCAGACTGCCGGTTTAAATGCCAGTAACTTCAGTGGAGTTTAAACCGTAGTACTACATTGCGCAAATTGCATCAAGAAAACGTTTTCCATATTCTAGGCAGCGCCGATCAGGTTGGGAGCGAAGACCTGAGGAGAAAACCCAGAGAAAGCAGCCGGGCAGATGTTTACATAGAGTTTGCGCGAGCGGCAGGCGGCACGGCACCTCTGCGTTTACAGCAAAGGGAGGGTAGACTAATACAGAGAAGAACAGCAGGAGGCTTTTCCAGACTATGGCACAAACCGGAAGTGATCTCCGTGCCGCTTTTGGCCCCGCCCTCTTCGTCTCAGAGGTGGAGCACGTCCACAGCTGCACAACCGCCCCTTCCGGAGGGGGGCGCTCTGCGCAGTTGGTGCTCTAATTATTTCTGTCATTCCCCCCCCCCCCCCCAAATCTCCTTTTTTTTCCGAAGTCCGCCGGGTACTCCATGAGGCGGTTCTGGTTCCGGCCGTGGGCGATGGCGTGTCTGGGGCCTGGGCTCAGGTGCTGCGGGAGATGGCTGGGTCCGCCTTAGACTGATGCTGGCTTGCCTGGAGTGCGGCAGTAAAAGGTGCTGGAGGACAAAAGCTGGAAAAGGGGAACCAGATGTGGAGGAGAAGGCCGTCGCCACTGGGGCCCTCGTAGGCCCGGCCTTGCCGGCAGATGCATCCCAGGTGGGATCATTGCATGCGTGCATGTATGGCTTCGTATAAATGACGGGATGATTCTGGGGCTTAATCTTGTTTCTGATGTCTGAGTTTTTAGGGGAGTGTCTCTGAGCATGTCTAGAGTTCTGTCATCAATGGCTACACTCTGAGGGGAAACAAATTTATGCACATCGTAAATTGTTCTGCATCTGAAGAGCAGATGTCTTTAAAGATAACCATTTGGGTAATGAAGATCAATAATGTCCTTTGATGAAGCAGTTTTCTTCAAAGATTGCTATAAGCAGATGCCGTTTTCTTGTGAATAAATCAAAAACGCTTCTGCTAAATTTTAGTAAAATGAAAGAAGATTCCCAAATGCCATGTTCTTTTAGGCTGTGGGACTTAACATTATTGGCAAATTAGCATCTACTTAATTACAAGTCAAAGTATAGATATATGTATGCCAAAGTACTGTATATGTAAATTGAAAAGATCTGAAGTCAGTATGAAATACCATCAGGTTTTATTGAACTATCATACAAAATGTGATTGACTAATCCTTTTTTATTGTTGATGTTGATGTATAGATATAAGGATAGTGTAAGAGCAGTGATCTTATTCAGCGTATTAACTCTTTCATTTCACTGTATGTGAAGTGATCTGTCTAACTTATTCCCATAATAACAATGCTAAAAATGTTGTAAAAAGGAATTGTTGAGATTGAGATTTAATCACAAACTCAATTTAGATTTAGTCACAAACACAGGTGTAAGAGAGTAAGTTGATGTATTGGCATCTTTTCCTCAATTACATTTCTTTATAGCAAAGAAGAACATCCTTCATGTGTGGGTGGAGCAGGATAGTACTTAGTTGTCATGTCTCTTTATGACTGTTACATAGTTGCAACAAACTAATTGACTGAATGTTGACATGATGTGTGCCCATCAAGATCCTCCCTGGTAGAAACGAGCCTGGTGGGACAATTGGGTTTTCTCTATGATTATGGTATACAACAAGGGGCCCTTATTCATATCTGGTGCACAAATGATGGGAATATATTCCCATTGCACAGCTTAGGCCTGGACAGAGGTTCTTTTTCTAGCACCTCTAGAAAAGAGGTGGGGGGGGGGGAAGAGAGAGAGATGTAATGTGTGGCAGTAATAAATAATATCTTTTCCTTCTAAAATAATTATCATTCCAATCAGTCTTAAAAGATTGCGTTTTTTATTTGTGCTTAGTAGCTTTTTAAATAGTCAAGCAACATTTTAAAGATAGCAATTAACATGTAAGAATTATAAGCATGAAACTGCTTTTGGAACTGCTGTGATTTGCTGAATTAATGCCTGCAGTATTTTAAAAATTACAGATTTAACAGATCATTCAGAGGTGGGGTGTTAATTCCCAAATGTCTGTTTCACTTGAACGATGTCAGTTACAGTGATGTATGGTATTTGTATGATAATATAATCGTATGAAGTAGGTAAACCATGTCACAATGTACATAAAGTAGATGTAAGTATCTGATCTAAACTGTTTGGATTAATGAACTTGTCTATTATGTTGAGGGATGCCCCGATAGAAATGTCCATTGCATCCAGTGTCCATCAAATGTTTTTTCTTTAAATCAATGATTTATATTTACTACTGAATTTATGACTGGTACTGGTATTACTGGTACTGAATTTATTACAGTTTAGTTTTGGTAACCTTTAAGGAGCACACAGAAGCATTAGAAATTAAAACGTTAGCAAATTCTTAAAGATTTTAACTTACGGGAACTTCTACTCTTAGCCTGATTTGGAATTCAGATTGCTTTTATAGAGTGTCAGTATATTTTAAAGTCAGTTTTTTCTTGTCCCATTGCACTTTATTTGAAATCGGAATGCAGCTATTTTTTTCTTTGCAGTGTTGTAATGCTACAGCATTCGTATGGCAGGCTGTTTTCCCATTGGCAAACAATCTTGAAACACCCTGCTTCTCAGTTCTTTGACTCTATCCCAGTTTCATCTCAGCTTCTTTGGAATCTTTTATTAAACGTGCTGGAGGAATAGAAAAGATAAAGGGAGTGGAGGGAGAAAAGCAAAAGAGCATGATCTATTTTTCTATACCAGATATGTATTCCCTAAAGCAGGGGTGTCAAACTCACGGCCCTGGGCCGGATGCATGCCCACCCCCAGTTTAGCGAAAGGGAAAAAAGTCGTGATATGTCACGTGATGACAACGTGACACCGTGAGTTTGACACCCCTGCCGTAAAGCCTCTTCAGAAATTTCCAGAGAATTTTAATTTTTAATATGATATAAACAGATATTAAAATCATGAAATTGATTATATTCATTAATAATATTAAAATTACTTATTTAAATAAATTTAGTTTTTGTCTTGACCTTCCATGTTAGAGTGCAGCCCCTTGTCATCATTCAAAAGTGGCAGAAACCCGTTTTGTGCTGTGTTCTGTATGTTTGTTAAATGCCACACTCATGATTGTGTACATTTTAAATATCCCGTTTTTGTCTAGGATGAATGAAATGAGTCTGAGCCCTGTGGGGATGGAACAGCTGGCTGCTTCTTCTGTGAGCAATGCCCTGGCTGTTGCAGGAAATCACATAGCTTTGACCTCCTCACCTACTCATAATGCTCTATCAGCACCAGGTAACGCATCAAATCAGGATAAAGAGACGTTTTGTTGATGTCTTTATTTCTGTGCTTTTCAAATTGGGAGATGGTATGGCATGTCTAAACCCAACTTTAGGAAACTCGGTTTTGCTTTAATACTTTTTCCACTGTGTTTTGCTATTGCCCACACCCTGGCTCTTAGATGTCATTTTCAAGAACTGAGCATCTTTCCATTATTACAAAAAAATCAGTGTCAACTTGCAATAAAAATGTGACACAATAAGAATATTGTGGACAAAGGTGATTGTCTGTTTTAACTCGTGTTTACTCCATTTGAGTTGAAATCAAAATCTCTAAGACCTTTCCAGTCTTAACCTCTGTGCATCCAGTCTCCCCAAATGTTTGATCAGTTGTAGACTAATTATTTTGGTTTTTTTTTAAATTAGGATTACCAGTTGCAATTCCAAATTTGGGGCCCTCGTTACCGTCTGCTTTGTCTCTGATGCTTCCAATGGGCATTGGAGATCGAGGAGTGATGTGTGGTATACCAGAGAGAAATTATACCCTACCTCCACCACCTTATCCTCATCTAGAAAGCAGCTATTTTAGACACATTCTACCTGGTATGTAGCGTGACACAATACTTTGTTTAAATCTTAGGATCAGTAATATGGGGCAATGGTTAACACTTTACTATAAGTTGCAAAGCCTCAATTGAATAGGCAACAGGTAAATAGGGATATGTTGAATGTTCTATTCTATAATTATGTTTTATTTATTTGACAATTATTACAAGAATAGATAAGATCTGGAATTGTTTCAGTGAACTTGTGCATTACTTTTTCTTGTGCCTTAATAATTCTTTAAATTACATAGACTCTTTATTTGCAAGTCATGAGAGGTGTAAATACTGAGCCTTAGGCTTATTGGATTGCACTAGTGCAAATTGATTTTCCTTGTGTTCAGCAATTTAAAACTTAGTATGAGACAATGTGTTTAATTTTGCTTTCTTTCATTTCTCCTCTTCTTCAGGTCTCATATCTTACTTAGCTGATAGACCTCCACCTCAATGTATTCACCCCAACAATATCAATGTTGATAGTAACTCAGCTTTATCTGTCTCCAATAATCCTTCAGACTTAGATCCCTACCAGCCCAATGGATCTGTGGGTCTTGAAGCAGGCATTGTCTCCATGGATTCTCGTTCAGTGAATGCACATAACACTCAAAGTTTGCATCCCAGTGATGGCCATGATGTAGCTCTGGATACAACAATTACCATAGAAAGTGTTTCAAGAGTTACCAGTCCAATCTCAAGCGACAGAATGGCTGAAGAACTTAGGATGAGTGATGTAGGTGGGGATCATTCACAAATTGCAAATGGCAGCCGTAATCATGAGCCTCTAGCAGTGGATGGTGGTTTAGCCTCAGAAACGGTGGGGCATAATGGTGTCATCTCTATTCATGGTAACAGTTTGGAACTCCCTGTTGTTATGGAGACTGATCACATTTCAGGCCGTGTCAGTGGGATGTCTGACCGAACACTTGGGGACTCTATTCATACAGTGGCCATGAGCAGCAATTCTGTGAGTGTTGCTCTTTCTACCTCACATAATCTCACTTCTTTGGAATCTGTCTCATTACATGAAGTGGGTCTCAGCTTGGAGCCTGTGACAGTATCCTCCATTAACCAGGAAGTAGCCATGGGACAAAACCATGTGGATGTCTCTTCAGACAATCTTGCTTTTGTGCCATCATCATTGCAGATGGAAGATTCCAATTCCAATAAGGAAAATATGGCTACATTGTTTACAATATGTGAGTATGTGTGAGCATGTCAAACAGTGTTTTCCAACTAATTCAAAAAGTTTAATTTATCCTGCTTTTAAATGTATGTATGTATGACAAAATCCAATGGAGTTATAGAAAAAGTTTACATTTTAACCAATGATTGAATTTACGTAGGACATTGTTTTGATGGGTTTCAGTTGTTGAACAGATCAGCTTTCACTTCTTTCTCTCAGTTCAGAGAAATCGGCATGCATATAAGCATCTTAATAATTATTCAAAATACATGCATCAGTTTTCATTTATTTACTCGTAATTCTTCCAAAGAAGGAAGAAATATGACTTTTTCTCTTCAGTTGTCTGCACCTTTCCTAAGTCAGTACTGCATGTAAATCAGAGAAAACTGTGGTTGTAATAGCTGGACTGCCATAGTGCATGTTCCTGTAAAACTACTGTTTACTTACTTGCAAGTTAAATGTGCAGAATATATTTGCGGAAGAAAATTCACCAGGTTCACATGACCTGTTTCCCTCATGAAGAAATCCATATCTCAATTTAGCAAATAAATTTGCTTCCCATAATCAACATATGGTCTATACTCAATATAGTCCATAAAATATTTTAACTAGTTTCAGTTGTCCACTCATACCTAGAGTATAATATGTCTCTAACCCTGTTCCCCATCAAAAGCTAATGTCTGTAAAAAAAAAATCACTTCAAGGCAATTTTTATTTTGACACTAATATCAAACATTTTATAAGCATAGGTCTAATATTATTATGTGGGGGGTTTTTTGTACCCTCATCTTGCCTGTATGTTATAGCAGCATTCCCCACCCTTTCTGGCTTGGCGGACCTACGGAGATGGTAGTGGCAGTGGGGGAAGAGAGGGAATGGTTTTGTGTGCATGCATGTGCCGCTTTCACAAATGCAGCTGCGTTTAAACGTGTGCTCACCCACCATTTCTGCAGCCCGGTTCCAAATGAGCTATGGCGAGGCAAAGGGCCGTGGAACTCCTGTGTTACAGTAACTGACAGGAACAATTCTCTCATTCTGTATCCCTTTGTCTTATCCACAGGGTGCACACTCTGCGACAAGGCTTACCCATCAGATTGCCCAGATCATGGGCCAGTGACTTTTGTGTCTGACACTCCAATAGAGAGCAGGGCCAGACTTTCTCTCCCAAAACAGCTTAATATCCGCCATGCTGTCATGGGACCTGAAGTTGGTAAGAAGTTGTTCATTGTTTATTGTATATTCTCATCTTGAAACACAATTAGATACAATAGCTGGACAATAAAAGCCACTATTGTACTGGGGAAAGAATGTGAATCTGGACAGAGCTTCATTATTAAACTTACAGTACAATGCAATCTCTGTGTGGTAAAACACATAATTTTGCGAATGTGCATGCAATTACTGTGCAATTGTTCACACATTCAAAATAAAACAGTGAATATTACAGATGCAGATGCAGATGTTTGGACTTTTTTTCATTCAGTACTTTGTATAACCCTTTCCAAACATTTTCTGTAATCAAATTTCCTAGCTGTGAAATAATTCTTAGGTCTCTTTGCATGCACTTCAGGCTTCGGCTGTCCATACACATTTTAAGTAATATTCAAACTTGAGGATTGTGGATATTCCAGAACTAGTACCTTCTCTGTTAAGAACTTTATGATCAGTTTGGAGAGAAGCTTTGAATCGTTGTTTTATTAAAACATCCAATCTTTTTACAGTTCTATCTCTTCACTGACTTTATTTAGTTTCTATATGTGCTGATATTCAGTTGAATGCTTCCTTCCTTCTACCCACACAATATTTCCTGTTTCACTTACAGTTGTTCATCTATGGAATTGTCTTATTCAGATTAATTATAGGGCACATAGATTTTACATATGATTTTACAATAAAAATAGCACTGAATTAACTGAATATTCAAAGTTTTGCACCTGCTATACGCACTGTTTTCTTATTTAAAAGTGTGAGCAACTACACATAAATTGTAAATATGCATTCAGATTTCCAGAAATACATTGTAATTAATTCTACTGTACCATGTTGAAGTTGTGTTGGCTTTTGTTTGCTTGGGAATTCATTGAAATGCTTAAAGGTAACTGTTTATTCTTATGAAAATAGTTATTAGAGTCATAGCAGTTTTGTTAAATACTTTCATAAAATTAAAATGCCTAATAGTTTCTGAAAAAAGATATGCTTTAAAGAAGAAAGTTGAAAATATATCTAACACCATATTATTTGATCTCCAAATCTAATATCAACATTTCATATGTGCAAATTGATGGTAATGGAGAATTATTGCTTTCTTGCAGGTGGACAGTATTGTCAATTATCAACTTGTCTTGGATCTCCTTCCTTAGGTATGACTATTACCTTTCTTTGGTAATGAATCTCAGGTTAGCGGTGAGTGAAAATAAGCCTAGGTATTCATAGAAAATAACGTAGTTGTACATAATTGTTTATATATGCTTAATATATATTATTATATACATATATATTATTTATTATATATTCTTTTTATTCTATTTGATAGAATACATTTGATTTGCTAGTCTGGTTTTCAGAAATGCCCTTTCCCTTTAGCTACTCTTACTGTATTTAGTTATTTTTTGGCATTATTTCTATTTTTAGATGAAACTTAAATATAATGTGATTTCACTAATGCTTAATCAAACATTGTTACTGAGGCACTATTCATAAGAAGCTTGAGACCTTTGTTTTAGTTATATATTAATTTTAAGCACTGCCCATCTCACTATTTGTCATTTATTGGGTTTTTTGGAGCACTACTTTCTGAAGATGGGACTGTTATAACAAAATATCATGGAGTTCTTATTTAAAATACCTAGTACAATTACATGCAGACCATTCCATACACACGTTGATATGCTCTTGCTATATATTACAGCCTATTTCCACAGCTTCTGAAATACAAATTTTGTTTTTGCCGAAAGCAGCATGAAATCTTTAATGAGTGCAAGAAATCCCAATCTCACTTTCACAAGTCATTTTAAAGTCACCTCAAATGAATTGATATTAGAGTAAAGTGGATCAGTGCAGTATAATTTATAAGTATTTTTCACAAAATATGATAGCTTCTGTGATTTCCATTTTGTAGAAGCTTTCATAGATTTTTGCTTAGCAGTGAAACTTACATCATTATATTGCCTGTTATTACTAGATTTGATTAGCTGTAATCAGAGGACTATGATTTTTTCCCTCAACTATTCATAGGTGTGTGGACTCGGGAAACTATTCCTGTCCGTACCTGCTTTGGACCACTCATTGGCCAACAAAGTCACTCAGTAGAAGTAGCTGACTGGACAGACAAAGCAGCCAATCACATTTGGAAGGTCAGTTTGTATAATACTCTTTTAAAATCATTCCCAAGCAAAAAATACTTGTTTGTGCTAGGCTCTTTTGCACATACAAAATAGGAAAAGTGCATGTATTAAAATAAGGGATAAAAACATTTTGTTAATGAATAAAATGATTTACTCTCCTGTTCTTATCTAGGAAAATATTTTCCAAAGACAGTTACCTCTTTTTTCCCAATAAATAGTGCTTGGGCTAGGAATGTTGTCTTAAGCATTGCAGTCCAAAATCAGATTTAGCACAGTGCTCTTTGCTGCTGGTGTCCTCCTTCCATCAACTCATTACCAAGTACCAGGGTTCAGAGGATGCCCTTTGGAAATTGAGGGCAGAAGAGAACGTACCCTGTTACAAAACAAATAATCCCCTGGCACAGAAGTTCCTCCAAATGTCTATATGTATTGCTCTAATTTTTTAAGTGAGTGGAGACTATGTTTTGTGCTTATGTGATTTGCCTGAAGGAAGGGATGACTAATCAAAACAACTTCATGCAGCTGCTAAGGTGCTCTCTTCAGGCAAGATTTTTAACCATCTGAGATGGCTCTGATTATCTGCTTTCAGATGTATCACAATAATGTTCTGGAATTCTACATCATCACAACAGATGAAAATGAATGTAATTGGATGATGTTTGTGCGGAAGGCCAGGTGAGAAAAGGATAAAACTACAACAACAAAAACCAACACCAAAGATTTCTAAGTAATTACATGATAATCCTATTACATCTCACTAGATATTTTATAACATAATACTGTCTTTTTTCTAAAAAAAAATATAAGATTAAATATTTATTCCTCAATATTCTGGATTTGGAATGAGTGGCGTGGTGGCCTCCCACTCAGAAGGTTGAGAGTTCAATCTTAGGTAGCGGCAGATGTTTCTGTTTTAGGGCGCAGAGAAAAAGTATTGCTTCAAACTCCCATGTTGGCATCAGGAAGGGCATCTGGCCAGTAAATACTCAGCTCCATCCAGTTGCCCCAATTTTACCCCAAATTAAGGGAGTATAGGGTTGTAAAAAGATAAAAAGTCTGGACTCGGTTGAGTTTCTTGTTTCTTGTTGCGTTCAAGTCGGCATTGACTCCTAGTGACTGCCTGGACAAGTCCCTGCAGTTTTCTTGGCAAGATTTTCAGAAGTGGTTTGCCACCACCTGCTTTTTAGGGTTCACTTCATGCCTAAGGTGGGAATAGATCATGATGCCGGTAACCACTACACCAAACTAGTTCTCTGGAATAGTTTTAAGAAAATCATTTTATATTTCAATGAAATCTAGGGCAGGATTGGATTAACAGTTAAATGTTTTGTGGGACTGATTCAGCATGTGTTTGCATTACTATTTTGTTAGATCATTAGGTAGGTAGATTAAATGTATTATAATTAGAAAAATGCATCTTCCTGTGTAGTCTTCATGTATCTTAATATCTCCATGATATTTTCTTGCTTTGGCACCTTATCTGGAACCATTTCAGTAGTCTTTACAGCTTAGATAACTGGTTCATAGAATTGGAAGGCATCTTGGAGATCTTTTAGTCCAATGTTCTGCCCAGGAGAATTTTCATACTATCCCAGATAAATGATTGTCCAGCCTTTGCTTGAAAACCTCCTATGATGGAGCCTCTGAAACTCCAGGAGGCAGCGTTTAATAACTCCCCCCGTCAGGACATTTATCCTTATTTTGAGTTTGTATCTGTGCAAAGCTTCAACCCATTGTTTTTCACCCTATGCATATTCTTTTCCTTGAAGACAGCCCTTGAAATATTGGAAGACTTGAGATTTGAAAAGCTAAACTTGAATTTAGATCTCTTTTTAAAAATTTGTTTAAGGTGATATTTTAAATATAGTCATTCTTATCTGTACCTCGTTATATTTTGAGAAATGTTTTAGGTGCCCTTTGTAAAGAGATGGTAGATCAGTTATACTGTGAGACAGAATTACTTCATCTGGAACAGGGATGTGCGGCCTTTTTTTTTGTTTTTTTAAGACTACAATTAGCCTTTGAATTATATGTTTTGGCCTATACTCTAAAAAGTGGATGGAGTTAGACAAAAATGTGTCTGATTTAGTGAAATTAAAATAATTTATATATAGTTGATGTCATTGTTCCACATTCATGTAAAATATTTTCCACTCGGCTACATTAAAATTACAATTGTCAGCAGTGTGACAGTATTTTGAAGCTACCTGTGGCCCTTAGATTAAGATTTAAAATACAGAAACTTAAATATTTCATTCAAAGAATTTGGTGGATTCTTTTTATTTTTGTGAATATTAGATACTTTAAAGTCGAAAACATTTTGTTCGTCTTTCCTTGAAATTATGAAAACAGTTAATGCAGCATGAATACCGATTAGTATCTTCAGAGGAAGAGACGTACCAAAACTAAAGCATTGTTTGTTTTAGTAATAGTCTCTGGAAAAAGTTTGAATATTCACATGTAAGTGCACACCATAAGACTAAATAACCACTAGAGTACTGTAGTAATTTAAAAACAGAGCATCAGAGCTTTAGCAAAAAAGAAAAAAATGAAATGTCTGTCTGGTAGCTGAGCAAGCTTAAAATCTACAAGTTCATCATGGAGGTAAAAAGAAGGATGATCTCTAGGTAGAAATAAAAATACCTATCATTTCAGCCCCCATCAAAGCTGATAATTGCTTTCTTGGACTGCAATACAATAAAAATTTTAACAGCCTGACCCTTCCATTGAAAATAAATTGTTTTTGATAGATTAGTGAACTCATTATTCATTCGTTTAGCCCTTTTGGATTCTTTGCAGCATGATGGACATGTCAGGATTCTCTTCCAGTAACTGCTGTGAATTCTTACAACCTTGTGCTTGTGTAACCAGGGATAGTATCTAGCCACTTTGTCTTCTTTCGGCTTCTTTTTCAGGGTCTTCTCCAATGACTCTTGCTGCCACATTACATGTCCAGAATATTTTTGTTTCAGTGTTACTGCTCTCCGTCTGCAGTAGAGTTTTACTTCATCTGGTTGGTTCTTATGGTTCAAATGTTTCTCCAGCACCACAATACAAAAGCATCAGTTTAGTTTTGTTCATAGTTTTAGCATTGGCTTCAGTGAGGAATATTAAACGATATAGGGATATTTGTGATGAAAATCGTATAGGTGATACATTTTAAGATTTTCCTCTCTGTGAAATAGGAACCGGGAAGAACAGAACCTGGTAGCTTACTCTCATGATGGAAAGATTTACTTCTGCACTTCCCGTGACATCCCTCCAGACCAGGAACTCCTTTTCTACTATAGTCGTGACTATGCCCAGCAGATTGGTAAGTGGCTTTCCAGATACGGCATTATCCAAACGTTTCAGCCTGTAGCTCCCAAGCCTAGAACATTGACCACCCTGAAAATTACTTCTGGAAGTATGATCCAAGTGGGGAGCTTAAATCTGATATGAATAAAATCTTAGCTTCTGATTTATATATTCCTCTATCTGATCTGATTAGATTTAGTAGTAAGCTATTCCAGTGATGAAATTCAAAATTTGTTACTACCAGTTCTGTGGGCGTGGCTTATTTGGTGGGTGTGGCTTGGCAGCCAC
>JAOYMU010004389.1:0-10265 GCA_025802295.1 Psammodynastes pulverulentus | reverse complement strand
ACATGTAACTGTAAGACAGTATAAATGTAACCAAATTCCTAAATATTTTGCTTTATTTATTTAAAGACAATCGGAACGTTGTATCTCTCGCGGGCCACATAAAATGATGTGGCGGGCCACATTTGGCCCCCGGGCCTTGAGTTTGACACCTGTGCCTTACAGGAACCAAGTAAGAACTTTGATTTTAAAAGCATGTTTACATTCTTCTCAGTGTGTTTGGAATGATCATCTTTCCTTTCCCCACCTCTTTCCTGTATTTTGATGTTAAACAAAAATATTAAGCTTGAAGTTTCTTACTCAAATGCTGTACTTAATGAAAAGAGCTTCTTAAATGAGTCTTTTTGTTAGGACAATGCTTTTGGCATCAGCCAAAAGTGTTGCCCTAACAATACTTCACATTGAGTCTCCCTGCCCACATGATTTCTAGTTGGTTTTAGATTATAATTCAGTCTAGAAAAAGGGAGGGACTAGCAGGCTGTAGAGTATCATTGTCAAGCATAATATGCAGGGGTGGGATCTTCCTGGTGCTGCCCAGTGTGGGCAATCTAATAGCTAAGGGAAGCCTCCATTCCACAGAGAGGAAGAGGAAGCAAAAAATACATGTTGGGCCCTCCCACCCATCCTGATTTTTACCTGGTGTTTATCAGCTCACATTGAGTGTCTCTGCAAGCCCCAGCTGGGGGCTGGAAAGCAGCGTGCATGCATTTTTCCAGTGAGCACAAGTGATCCCGAACCGGTAGCTGCACCGGTTAGATCCCACCCCTGATAATATCAATTTCCAATAGTGTCTTGACCCCACGTAGCTCCTGGAGGTCTTTTAAAAAATAAAATAAAATGATAAGTGTCTCTGCCTGATTGCTTAGGTTGAAAAGAATGCCCATTGCTCAGAAAAGTAAACTGAAACGGGAGAGAACATGGAAAAGGAGAAGGTGGGGAACAGCTTCACCAGTTGGCCTTTTGATAAATGGCGATCATGTGAGGAACTATTATGTTTCCCTGAAAATAAGATCATGTCTTATTTTCTTTTGTGCCCAAAAATAAGCACTAAGGCTTATTTGGGGGGGGGGTGTCTTATTTTTTCCCCATGTATGGGAGGCCTACTTCTTCTGCTTGCTCACGGTGAGGTAGGAGACTGCGTGGCATGCCAGTGCCCCCACTGTGAGATGGGGGGAGCTGCCCCACTCACCCTACATCAACTCACGTTGTGGCCCCAGCAGCCAGACCATCCACACCTGGATACCTGCCTCACTTCACAGTGGTGGCTCTGGCAACCCCAGCCAGCAGGACCCTGCATGGCCGCTGGCTCACTTCTGCTTGTATGTGGCCACAACAGAGCAGAAAGCTGAGTAATGCACTGGTGCTGCGGCCACAAGGTGAGATGGGGTAGGTGGAGCTTGCCTCAGGGCCCCACAGCGAGGCCATCCATGCTCCAACACCTGCCTTACAGCAGCGGCACCAGTACACCACTTAGCCTCCTGCTCCATTGTGGCTGTGAGCAAGCAGAAGTGGGCTGGTGGCCACATGGGCTCTTGCTGCACATGGCTGCTACTGCTACAAGGCAGGATGGCCTGGCTGCGGGGGCCCTGAAGTAAGCTGGGGATCCTGGTGTGTGGGATAGCTTCACCTCCTACTTTACCTCATGGCTGCAGCACTGTGAGCAACCAGATGAAATGGATAAGCGGCCAGCTGCACAGGCTCTTAAATAGGGCTTATTTTGGGGGTAAGGCTTATATTAGGGACATGTGTAAAACATGGTAGGGCTTATTTTCAGGATAGATCTTATTTTGGGGGAAACGGATATTATTATGGCAACCATGTTGGATTAGTGAAAAACTTGTTCTTCAAATTGGAAATAGGCCAACAAAAAAAGGACCCTGAATTTTCCTGGAGAAATATAATGAGTAGTACAATTTTTGCCTATTTCAAGTTTTAATGTTTTGTGAGTGCACTAGTTGTCAACCCTGGCAAGGAAGTTAAACATAACATGGAGTAATTTTTCTCTACCATCTTGGCCTCAGCTGGAGATTTCTTCCTCTTTTTCAAGAAGCCAATAAATACAGTTCTCATTCAATTTTTTAATTTAAAGACTAGGGGGCGGGGGGAAGGAGGCAGGCATCCAGATACTATTGGTTTTGATTATTATGATTTTTAGAAGCAAGTTATCAAGGAGCTTCCTTCAGGTGGGGAGGCCAAATGCAGGCATATCAACAGAGAACGAATACTGAAAGACTTCAGTTGGACAGGGGTCTTTTGGACTACACCAGAGGCATGCAATTTCCAGGAGCTTAAGTTTCCATAGCTTATCAAGGGAAACTCTTCAAAAGTGGGTGAGCTGGGCCAGGTCAATTTGGAGAGAGATATTTTAAGTGTTGACAATATGTACAAATGTCCAATATGTCTCCAAGTGCCTTCCTCAAAATAATATAGGAACACATTGAAGTTTGAAAAGAGCTTTGAAATTCTTTGAAATCAAATAAGAAAATATTGCCTCTTCAAAGAGTCCCTGGGATAAGATAGGGATACGATCCTACCCTGTTCTTTGTAAAATTCAGAATGATGGGAACATGCAGAGGTGATATTCAGCAGATTCTGACCAGTTCTGGAGAACCGGTAGTGGACATTTTGAGTAGTTCAGAGAACCAGCAAATACCACCTGTGACTGGCCCCTCCCCCATCTATTCTCTGGCTCACAAGTCATAGCTGATTGGCTGGGTCTTCTTTTGTTGCCCTGCACAGGAGAAAGGAGCTGGAAAGCAGGTTAGTGGGGTGGGTGAGGGAATGGAGATTTTACAGTATCCTTCCCCTGCCACACCCACCAAGCCACGCCCACAGAACCAGTAGTAAAATAATTTGAATCCCACCACTGAGAACATGTATGTATGTATTTGATCTACATGGTTGCCTATCTTTTGATAAACAACTCTAGGCACGTCATGAGGACAACTAAAAAAACCCAGGTAAAATAAAAAACTAGCAATCTTTGCTCCATCAAATCATACAATCCTCAGGCTCCAACTGAACCTTATCCCTGCATGCTGGGGAGGGGGAACCAAACCTCTACAGCTTTCTAGAAGGCTAAAAGTGGGGTGGGGATAACTGCTGGGTCCCCAGGGGAAGGGTATTCCACCGGGCGGGGCTGATATAGAGAAGGTGCACTTCCTAGATCCCACTAGATATCTCATAACATTTAAAGGAGTGCTGTTTCTGAGAATGTTCTATCTTTATTACTGTTCTGTTCATTCTCAGAATAGTAATAAACATAGCCAACAAAATGATCACATGAGCATTTTGCTTTACTTTCCTGGCATCAAACCCCCACCCCCCCACTCTGGGAGCACCTGCACTACCCATTTAAGGTGCTCCGGTCCTTTATTCATGCCAGCTTGACTAGAAAGAAATCTTTTGGCAACAGCTTGCATTCAGTCTGGATGGCAGGCTACCACGACCTTCCATTGAATAATTCCCTGCTGCTATCTTTCCACTTTTCACATGGATGGATTTTCCTGAACGTAAATCGTTTTATAAGGGTATGCGAACTTACACACAGGGTAAACATACATAATTAAAGGATCAAAATACACATAGACACAATACACAGGGTGGGATAGAGCTGTACCCCTGTGGTTGGATTTGCTTTTGAACAAAAAAACATACAGAGAGAGAGACAGAGAGAGAGAGGGAGAGAGAGAGTTGAGGAACTAAAAGCTAACATTCAAAAATGTAAATTGTGTGTGAGTAACTCATATCTTTAGTCTGAGACACCCCATGTTACTGACCCTCAGAATCTCTAAATCCCAATTATTGCAAACATGTTTCTTTTAGAAAAAAAATCACTGAGACAAATTGGATAGTTGAAAACGCATCAAGTGTTCTCATCAGATCCTAATAAAAAATTCTACGCTTTAGAAATTACTCCCTTTCGATCTCAGGATGATGGGAATGCTGCAATGCATCCCCATGATCCTGAGATCCCCATACATTTCCCAAATCGAATTGGAGTGACCCACCTAAGGCTTTCTACTCTTCCATCGGACTGACATCACATCTGAGGCTCTTGAATATGAACTCTCCTGTTTTCTCAGGATAAAATCATTTCTTTAAAAAAGTGCTTGAGCAGAGATGTGGCCAGTTAGCTTAAATTCAACTCAAGGCAAAATAGTGGAGCAACTGTGAAAGAGAAAAGGGAACCAGCCTTGCTGAGATTAAATCACTGTGGCTTCTGCTGCTGACCTGATCTAGCAGATGTTTTATAGTTAGTCCTTGACTTACAGTCATTCATTTAGTGACCACTCAAAGTTACAATAGCACTGTAAAAAGTGACTTACAATACTCCTTGCATTTAAAACTATTGCAGCATCCCCACGATCATGAGCTCAAAATTCAGGTGCTTGACAATTGCCATGTATTTACAATGGTTGGAATGTCCTGGAGTCATGCGATTGCCATTTGCAATCTTCCCAGCCAGACTTCCCAACAAGCAAAATCAATGGTGGAAGCTGGATTCGCTTAACAACTGGGTGATTTACTTAGCGACTTCAGTGATTTGTTTAACAATCTTGGCAAAAAAAAAGGTTGTAAAATTGCGTTCAACTCATTTAACAGCCGCCTTATTTACCAATGGTTCCAAAGTGGTCACAAGTCAAAGACTATCTGTATGTTCTTCCTCTAGGGGCTCTCTCTGTAAGAATTAAGAGGCAAAAAAACAACAACACAGCTAAAAAATAAGGAGTATTGGAACCAGCAAGTTTGAAGAGTTGTTTTA
Source organism: Psammodynastes pulverulentus (assembly GCA_025802295.1). Taxonomy (NCBI): domain Eukaryota; kingdom Metazoa; phylum Chordata; class Lepidosauria; order Squamata; family Psammodynastidae; genus Psammodynastes; species Psammodynastes pulverulentus. The sequence continues at coordinate 5,503 of JAOYMU010004389.1, read as the reverse complement.
TGGGGAAAAGAAGGAACCAGCAAGTTTGAAGAGTTGTTTTATGGGGAAAAGAAGGGTTATGCCATCATTATAGTTATCCATACTTATTTATTTATTTGTTTGTTTGTTTATTTGTTTATTTGTTTGTTTGTTTGTCAAACATGTACAAGATAACAGGTATAGGTATGAACAGAAACATGAACAAAGGAAGTAAATACAGATAAATGGGGACAGTAAGACAGGGACGTAGGCACACTGGTGCGCTTCTGCACGCCCCCTTTAAGGACCTCTTAGGAATGGGGTAAGGTCCACGGTAGACAGTTTGAGATTGAAGCTGTGAGGGGTTGAGGCTATTACAACGGAGTTGGGTAGGGCGTTCCAGGCATTGACCACTCTGTTGCTGAAGTCGTACTTTCTGCAGTCAAGTTTGAAGCTGTTTACCTTGAGTTTGTATCAATTGTTTGCCCTTGTATTATTGTGGTTGAAACAAGACATTGTAGCAGACAATTTTGTGTATTATGCTTATATCGGACCAGAGGTGGCTCAGTTCCAGATTGTCCAAGTCCAAAATTTCAAGCTTGGTGGCATAGGGAATTCTATTGTGAGTAGAGGAGTGGAGTATTTCTTCTTGAGAAATACCTCTGGGTCCGCTCAATTGTGTTAATGTCCAATATACTGTTGAAAAGGAGCTTTGTTTCATTGGATAGCTGAGCAAAGTGCCCTTTCTGAACAATTCTGGGAAGAAGTACCAAGTTCACAAAAAGTCTTACCACTGTAAGTACGCAAGCAAATAGTTCTGCTAGTTTTGCAAACTAGACCCACTCAGGGTTTTTTCGTTTTACCGAAGTGGAACAAAGTACTGTGGTTCTTTCAGACAAATTACCTGCAATTTGCACACCTCTCTATCCCACTCTACTTTGGGTTCAGAAAGTGCTTCTTTTCCCCAAACAATGTGCTTTGCTTCAGCTTCCATCCAAAAATCTGAAAATTATGATTCTTCTCCTAACTCAGAAGTAAAAGGATTCATCAAAATTTAGAAAGAAACCTTTCCCCGACTCTACTCTGGGAAAAGACCCGTGAACCAAAGTTGTGTGGAAAGACAAGAAAGTAGCAGTTCTTTGCAGAGTGCAACTTCAACCTTCTGCCTTACTTCTTGTGGCAAGGAAAAGCAGAACCAGAGCATTCTGGAAGAGTGAAAACAGATAAATTCCAATGTGCTTATTGCTGTAGGAGGCATATATCAAATCAGTTCATTCAGAAAGTTACTACTGTATAAAGCATTCATACTTCAAATGGAAAAGGATTTGAGGAATTGTAAGGGTTTTTAGCCAGAAAAAAATATAGCCCTGCGTTTGGTCTCTGCTTTTGGTCCCTCCCATTTCCATAAATGGTTCTTTCCTTCCTATAGAACGATAAAGAGATGGAACTAGGAGCCTCGGTGGCGCAGTGGTTAGAGTGCAATACTGCAGGCTACTTCTGCTGACTGCCGGCTACCTGCAATTTGGCAGTTCAAATCCCACCGGGCTCAAGGTTGACTCAGCCTTCAATCCTTCCGAGGTGGATAAAATAAGGACCCAAAATTCTTGGGGACAATATGCAGACTCTGTAAACCGCTTAGAGAGGGCTGTAAAGCACTATGAAGCGGTATATAAGTCTAAGTATTATTACTATTACTATTGCTATTGCTATGAGAAAGCTGCATAGCATCTCAACACTTTTCATTGAAGCCTGACCACCTCCAGGCTTACTACCCAGTTCCTTTTTACAGCAGTAGCCAGGCCTCATGCTGCAGCTGCACCCTATTTCATTACTTAATTTGTGACTCAAAATGAGGAGTTTGACATTATTAAAAATTCATGAATGATTCTTGCCAACTCTATAGAGATTTCCTTGTCACTTCTTTTGCATGCTGAATGAAGTTAAAATTGGATGCGGTAAGTCTGCTTTTCACAAAGTCTTAAAGTCAGAATCTACACTGGAGTTCCATTTTGGCATTTAATGATTGATGGGTGCTGTGGGTCGCACCTCAATAGAGCATATTCCACTTGCAGGAAAATGAAGCAGAAGTGGAATATTTCGCACGTGTGTTTATAGAATTTATACAAGACCCAAGCCATCTGTTGGACTGTAATTGTGGGAAAAGCAGGAGGAGACTTTTTAAAAGTTTGATAACATCGTGAGATGTTCTGCAAGAATTGTGCAAAAACCTGTAGTTGATTTGCAGGGCCTGGGTGATCCAGTGAGTACATATTTTGTTTTCCACTTCCTCGTGGAACCCAAAAGATTCTTGGTTTAAACGACCTTTCCATTTGTGCTGTTGTTCCAGGCTGATTTATTAGCCTGCATTTACCATTGGTCAGTTGTGCAGTAATGCAGATTTTTAAAATAAAGATTGGACAGCTGTCTACTGTTGTGTAATGCACAACATCCAAACATGGATTTCCTAATGATTGATCTTGTGCCATCTGCCCAAGGACAAAGAACCAGGGAAGCCGTAGTAAAACACAACCTATAGCCTTCCATCTGCTCTCATCAGAAACAACTGTAAATTCATTAGCTGTTACAAGATTGGTACAAATATAAATTTATAGTACAAAGATACTAGAGTCATCAAAAAAAGACAACAGAACAGCAAATGTAAAATAAGTGAAATATAGAGACAAATTGCTCTGGAGAATAGACTGGGGAACAATTGTGTATTGTGAAATGAATCAGGATAAAAATATGATAATATGATCATCTTAGTTGCAATCTGAAGTGCAACTATAGAGCAAAAAAAGATATTTAAAACAGCTTTAAGGGGCCATGTTTAAACAACTTTTTCTAAAAGTTTTACCTCTCTCTATGCTTCATTTCAGTTTTGGTTTTTAAAGCATTACAACCCTCAACAAGATAGAATGCAAAAATAAAACAAAGCAAATTCTGTTTCAACTTATAGAGTCATTTGTATGATTCGTTATAATCATAATTTCCTTGATTTCAGTCAGGATGTCTAAAGATATTTTCTCTCACTTTTATTATTGTTACAAATAACTCAAGGCAGCAAACATATCCAACACACTTTCCTCCTCCTGTTTTCACCACAACAACCCTGGGAGGTGACTTGGGATGAAAGAGAATGACTGGTGCAAGTGGCTTTCATCATGTCTAAGGCAGACTGTGGATAGGATCTGAATTTACATTCCCCTGATTTCTAGTCAGATGTGTTCAGAGTATTGCAGAGTAAATTCAGAGCCAGAAAAATTGACACAAATGACTGAGGATTCATTTAACTTCTTTTTATATCAAATAAGTAAATGTACAATTCCAGAATAGTAGATTACTCCAAGGTGGAGCTCCAGAGTTCAGAACAGAACAATAACAACACAGAACACACACACTGACTTTTAGTTTCAGTTCTCAGCAAAGGCAAACAAAGTTAAACCACACCCAGGCAGTCAGCTCCCATTGGCTGGTCTGTTACCATGCCTATTCATTTGCTGACTTTGTTAATAATCTATTCCAGTTCATGAATATACTGTGACAGGATGCCTTAACCATTAGATCAAACTGGTTCTTCGTAATAGCATCATATTAGAGATTAAATGATGTGTAGGAAACATATTTCTGGAAATCTTTTGGTCTATTGCAACTTAGCAGGTAGGCATACTGGCTGAAAGTTGGTGGCGGAAACCCAAGGAGACATTTCATCTAATGAGAACCAGAGACACATGATTGCACAGAGAGACTCACATTTAGGATGAAAGAAAGATTTCTAATGACAAAATGTTTCACATGAAAATGATTTGCTACTTCTTTAACATCGTAATATTTTATCCTGAGCTGAAATAGTTCCACACAAAATACAGTAATGATTTTAATTTCATTGGTAAACTGTTTTTAATTGCCTTTTGCTTTCCAAAAGGAAAAAAAAAAAGTTCTACAAGAAAAGTTAGAAACTAACTTTTTCAAATAATTTACTAAAAAGGTATATACTCTGGAGTAGAAAGTCCCAGTGAAGTCTGAAATATAAATGCATGGTAAATTTAGCAGTTAAAGCCACACTGGATGAAACTTTACCTTTGTAGAATCTATGTTAATATTGGACATATTATGTTTTAATATTATACACAAAGAATGACCACTAAAAGTAGAATAGAATTAAGCCATGCATAGGAGCCTAATTCTGCTTGTGTGTCTGCCTAAGTATTTATCTGTTTATGTACTTTAGATGTAGTGGCTCTGGGTTAGGAGCTGTTTAGTTTTTGGAGGATTACCATCTTTGGTCATGGATGGAGTTGTACTGCCCCAGTCTAATCTGGTTTATAATCTCAAGGAGCAGACGGCATTTATGGCCAGGAGGGCCTTTGCACTACTATGAGTTGTGCACCAGTTATGCCCATTCCTGGACCAATGTGCCTTTCTCACAGTCATCCCTGCCTGGTTACCTCTGTTGTGGAGTATTGCAATATGCTCTACATGGGGCTGCCCTTGAGTATTTGTAAACTTCAGCTAGTTCAAAATGCAGCAGCCCAAACAGTCTGGGCTTGCCCATGAGTCACCTTTCGTGGGAACTGCGCTGGCTGACAATCTACTTCTGGATACAATTCAAGGTGTTGATTATCACTTCATCATCTTTACAGCTCTACATGGCTTGGAGTAAGGCTATTTGAAGGACCATATCCACTGCCCATTACAATTTTTCCCCTGTTGATGGTACGTTTGTCCAGTTTAATCTCCATGGCAATATCTTGACTGTATATACAGCGGTTGGATTCCAACTGGTGTTTTTCTATATAGTTTAAGATTATCTGTGTAAAAGAGATGGGATAGCCTGTCAGGTATTTTTGATTTTTGATAGCATGGCCTGACTTGTTCAATACTGTTGACAGAGGAAACAGTGCAATGACAACCAGTAATGGTGATAGTGAGTTTCCTTGAAAGATTCCTCTCTTGGATTATCCTCTCCCAATCTACCACCAGTGACCAACAACTGTGTCTTCTACCATATCATTGATCTTTGCACAGATTTCTGACGTTATTTTTTTCTGATTCCTGTTATTTTTAGGCACTTAATTATCCAATCGTGTGACGGAGAATCTAATGTCTTCCTGAAACCCAAGCAACATTCGAGTTGGACTTTTTTTCCTCTTGCCGTTTTCCAAAATCATTTTGTCAATTAGAAGTTGATCTTTTGTTCCTCTGCTATTGTTAGACCTTTCGTTATCAAGTAGGTTTTGCCAAACGTTAGCTAGTCTTCAATTTCACCTTCTTGCAGTACGTTAAAATGCTTGGCAATGAGTGGCTGTAGACCAGTCGGACGCCTTAATCAAAAACCATCCAGTTCATCTTCCCCTGGTACTGGCCAATTTTTGATCTTCCTTGACCTTTTCTTCACCAATTCTGCTGTCGTTACAAGTTCTTTCATTTCCTCTTCTTTTTTCTTTTTATCCACCTTCTTTCTCTAAGCCAGTGATGGCGAACCTATGGCACGCATGCCACAGGTGGCACGCAGAGCCATTTCTGCTGGCACGCGAGCGGTCAC
>JAOYMU010004276.1:0-10285 GCA_025802295.1 Psammodynastes pulverulentus | reverse complement strand
AATGTGGCTAATTTAGAAGTTTGAGCAGGAGAGCTGCCTGCACTTCCTGTTCTGTAAAGTCCTGATTTCTTTGAAGCTATTTTCAATAAAGAACCAAATCAGTCAAATCAGTCAGTAAAAATTCTTTCTTCCAATTAATTCTTAAAATTTTAAAACCTCAGTAGGGTATTATGTCCCCCCCCAAAAAAATTTTTTAAACGGAGCAGCGGCAGCAAGAGAGAGTGAATCAATAAGCCAATACACACTCTTCATTAACTTTCACTTTCCTGTGTTAAACAGTCAGCGCCATCTTGCCGCCCTTTTTTCTTCACATCCACTTATTTAAAAATGAAAAAACACTCATGTTGAAGGAAATTGAAGATATAAAATACTTGCTGTTATATGCTCTCCTGTTTGGTCTGCCTGCTGCTATTTTCACTTGTTAATCATTCGGTAGCAGGGGTGGGCGTGACGTCTCATTCTGCTAAAAGCAGAAGTGTTCTTCCTTTGGAGTTTGCCAGATTCCTAGGGAGCTCACACTTTTCGATCCCCAGAACAATGCCTAGGGGTCCTAGAGGGCTCTACCATGGGTCTGGCACTCTCTTCCCCTTCTTCTCCCAAAGGGAAAGATTTTTGCCACCAAAACAGCTGATTTGCGCTGTTTTGGTGGTTTAACAAAAGAACAGAACAGGCGCTCATAAACGGAGTGTCTTTGATGCTAGACGGTGCCACCGGAACTCCAATATGTTGTTTTCCAACAGCTTGTCTATTCACCTTTTTACAAATTAAACATTTTTCTATAATTGATTTTGCTACAGGATACATTCCAATACAACCATAATATTTTAAAAGTTCATCTTCAATGGCTTGAATTCCCCAATGACTTCCTTTATGTAGTTTTCCAACAATTCTTGTGCTATTGGTTTGTTAATCATTTGCCTTCCATCAGGTAGAAACCATTTTCCATTTCCCCCCTCCTGGTCCCCTATTTGTAATATTTCTCTCTGTTCTTTTTCACTGAACACAGGAACCTCCTCAATTGATTCTAGAAAAGAGATCAATGCCTTCATTCTTTCCACATTAGCAGCCAACTTTGCCTCCTCATCAGTGATTACCTATCGTCTCAAATGATGTCCCTTTTTGGTGTGCATTCACATGTGTCACTGCTATTCTTCTAGGTTTTTGTAAGGAATTTCCTTTATCAGAGTTTTATAGACTAATTCCTTCCCTTTGCTATTTATCATTCCCCTTTCTACGGTACTCATATTTTGCCAAAGGTATGCACTATCCCAAATGCATACTTGGAATCTGTGTATATTGTTCCTATTTTTTCTTCCAAGACACATAGAGCTTGATTTAGTGCATACAATTCACAAGTTTGAGCTGACCAATTTTGAGGCAAACCCCCTGCCTCCAGAATCTCTATAGTATGCCCATTTATAATAGCATACCCATTTTTCCATACTCCTTCTTCCATCCTAGAGGGCCCATCTATAAAAATAGCTTCTCCTTTTTCGAGGGGTTGTTCCTCCAAATCAGGTCTTATTTTAGTTTGTAAGTACTACTTTGGAACAGTAATGTTCTAATCCATATTGATTCACTGATCTAATGTTGGCTAAGAACCGTGCTGAATTTAGATTGTAGTTAAAACCAAATCTGTCTGCTGCATCAAAATTGCCTCATATTTTAGGATTCTGGAGTCTGTTAACCATCATCCTGCTTTTTGTTGGAGAATGGTTCTGACTTGATGTGGGATGCTCACAATGAGGGCTTCCACAAAGGTCAATTTCCTACTTTCTTGGAGCAGCGTTGTGGTAACAGCAATTGCTTTAATACATACTGGCCATCCCTTTAGCACTGGATCCATTATTTTTGATAGGAATGCCACAGGCTTCCTTTGTCCTCCCAGTCTTGAGCCAACACCCCTTGAATGATTGCATTGTCTGTGTTTACAAAGAGATGGATTGGCTTTTCCAAATTTGGCAGATTTAATATAGGAGCCTTCGTTAAAACTTTTTTTCAAATTTTCAGTTTCCTCTTTCGTGTCCCTCCCATTTCAAATTCCAAGGTTCAGATTCAATTAACTTTGCATACAGGGGTTTGGTAAGATCAGCATACCCATCAATCCAGAATCTGCAGTATCCCATCAATCCTAAGAATTTCCTTAGCTCTTGTTTATTTTTAGGCAAGGGTTGAGACACCACCCATTCTATTTGGTCTGGAGTGATTTTCCTACTTCCTTCACTGATTAAGTGTCCTAAATATTTTACCTCTCTTTCAACATATTGTAATTTAGATTTGGACACTCACAGGCCTTGTTGGGCCAAGAAATTTTATAGCACATTAGTGGCATTTGTGGTCTCAGATTTCTTTTTTCCTGAAACCAGCAAATCATCCACATATTGTATCAGATTAGTTTTCCTTGATAAATCTAGCTCTTCCAGGACTTGTTCTAATACTTGTCTGAATAAATTTGGAGATTCAGTGAATCATTAAGATAACATTGTCCAATGATATTGTTGCTTCCTCCCAGTGTATGGGTTTCCCATTCAAATGCAAACATGGGTCTTGATTCTACATCTAAGGGACAGGCCCAAAATGCATCCTTCAGATCTATAACACTGAACCACTTATAGTCTGTTGGAATGTGTCCCATCAATGTGTAAGGATTTTGGATCACCAGATGTCTAGTTTTTACAATCCTGTTCAGAAGCCTTAGATCTTGTACCATCCTAAAGGACCCATCGGGCTTCTTAACTGGCAAAATGGAAATATTATATGGGGACATTGAGGGTTCCAACAGGCCATCTTTTAGTAGGCCATCAATTACTGGTTGCAACCTCTTCTTTCCTTCTATAGAAATTGAGTACTGCTTTTGCCTAACCACTTCATTTGGATTTTTGAGTGTTATTTTGAGTGGGGTTACCTGGAGCCCCCCTCAGTTCCCTTCTGTTGAATCAATCTTTTCTGTGCTTTTGGTACTGCTTCTTTTATTCCTCTTATTATCATATTTCTCAAGTCTTCCATATTAGTTCTATCTGCCAGGACATTATTATTCCAATTAGGTCTGGCCATTTATCCACTCCCGTAATGTTATTATTGGTCCTGGGAGGGTGGTTTCTTTCCCATACTCGCATGGCTGCAGTTCGAAGTAATTGTCTCTCTTCAGCAGAAAATAGGGAGTTTTGAATTGCCATTAGTTTAGCCTAAATATAAATGTTTGGTCCCAGTAATTATCTAATTGTTCTGCTGCCTCTAACGGGTCTTCTATAATACTTTTCATCTTTTTAAAATGCTCTTACTTCAAATGCCTTTAATGGATCTTGTACATTAAGTGTATCCCAGGACCCTGCAAGGTTTTTTGTAGGGTTGTATATGCGAGCAGTGGTACAGCAATCCTTGCAGGATCCTGCTTGAAGAGGCTGCGCCGATGTGACGAACCTCACGGCAATGCCGCCACTCGCATATGCAATGCTACAACAAGCCTTGCAGGTCCTGGGATATGCTGAAGGCTCGGAGTGGAGCCATTTTTGTGAAAGGCAGAAAAATAGGGAGGGAGAGGGAGCTTGAGGAATGGATGACAGGCAGGAAAATTCCCCTCCCCATTTTCCTGCCATTCACGACAAAGGCTCCATTCTGAGCCTTCAGCATATCCCAGGACCCTGCAAGGTTTGTTGTAGCATTGCGCGTGCAAGCATTAACATTGCCTTGTGATTCGTCACATCAGCGCAGCCTCTTTGAGCAGAACCCTGCAAGGATTGCTGTGCCGCCGCTCACACACACAATGCTACAACAAGCCTATCTCAATCTTTAGACTTACAAGGAGTTGTGTTCCCCTATTCAAGACTGTTGTACTATCTGGAGGTTGCATTGGATTTGCAGCTCCTGAGAAAAAAGCAGATGGCAGCTGTAATAAGAGGGACTTTGCACAAGATCATCTGATATACCAGTTGTGCCCATTCCTGGATCAGGAGAATCAACAATCAGTCAGTAATTCATGCACTAATTATCTCACAGCTTAACTATGGCAACCTGTTCTATATGGGTTGCTTTTGAAGACCATTTGGAAAATAAAGCTAGTCCAAAAAGCAGCAGGGCAGGCACAGTCGTCTCAGAATGGTCATGCGATTCCAATGATTTGTGAGCTGTACTAGGCTTCCAGTTCAAGATGGTGAATATCACTTTTCAAAGCTTTTAATTCAAGGCGTTTCCCCATAATTTCTACCCATTTGGTAATATCTGGCAAAGTGAGTATGCGTCAAGTTCTTTCAATCAAACAATGCCACCTATTGTGATCTAATAATACAAATAAATAAGTTTCTAATTTCTTTTAATGAAACTTGCCAACTAAAACTGATCTGAAAAATGGTTAAAGATTCTGCTGACTTTACAAGCTGTTTGTCAACTCATAAAGCATTCCTGGCTTTTTCTTGAGTTTCCATTAGAAGTGGAGGAGATCTGATGGAGCAGGTCGGTCATTATGACGACAAGCAAATTCCATGCATACCTTTCTCCAGATTGTGTCTCAAATTACCAGAGCTAGCTGACAAGGTGTGTTTTCCACAAGCCCAGGAAAATGAAGTATTTTTGTTGAAGAGCATGATATATGACACACCCTGGGAGGATTGGGGACCAGGGTCATAGATGGACAGTAAATTACATAGGGCAGAGCCACCTGCACTTGAAATGAGTGCAGACATGTTGATTATAATAAATAATGAGATTTCTTTTGAAACTTGACTAGAGGCTCATGAATTAATTATAGCATCTGTTAGAACCCTAACAGCCAGTCAGCTCTCCTAATTCATCAACATTACCAGGTTACTGGGTCTCCGCCTCTCCAATTTCTCCCTGATGTCTGAGGTGCATGGAGAGAAACTCAAGCAACAATGGCAGAAGGCAGACTATCAGAAGAAAGCCTGCTCCAGATGACCCAAACAGCCAGATCCAGCCATAAGTTAACAGAAGCTGAAAGCTTAACTACAGCCGGAGTGCAACTTCCCCTGAAGTCCAAAGCCGACAAGCCTGTTCCAAGACAGATAAGTACTGCTGGGAAAAAATCCCTAAGGCAGCTGAGGTTGAGTTCCCCCACCCACATGGTTATAAGGAGGAAAGGCCCCTGAGTGAGCTGGGAAGAGTGATTGGATGTGGGACTGGGTACAGACCAGGTCCCAAAAGATCCAGACAGAAGCCCTGGGGAGATCCACAGAGCAGCTGAGGGAGGAATTTGATTGGGCACCTTTCGGGATTACGGCCCTTCATGCTACCCAAAAGAGAGAGGAGTTTTTACAGAGCCCTTTGAAGTGAGGAGAAGCCGATGAGACTGCAGCCTCCCTTTTCCACCCACTAGAAGGAGAAGGAGTCCAAGGCCATAGTCAGTTCCTCCCACACAAAGCAGGCAGTCTCCTCCCTGTCTAAGAGGCCAGCGAAGGAGGCCAGCCACCTCAAGTGCAGGCTTACAGAGGATAACAGGAGGAAGGAGGAGCAATGCTGAACGAACTGCCCTGGTTCAGGGAAAAATTTGATGGGGACACAGATCAGCTAGCTCTATTCCTTGACTCAGCTGAGATCCACTTAGAACACTATGGACACCTCTATCCATCCCCCAGGGCCATGGTGAGTACCATTTCTGAAGGGCTAGAGGGAGAAGCAAGAAAATGGCTAGCAACCCTCTACAAGAGAAGGGCCCCCCCAAGTGCAGAATGTAGATGACTTCCTACAGCTGCTAGAGGCCAGATTTGAGGAAGCAGAAGAGGACCCTTACACAGAAGATAAGCTCAGTAACCTGAAGCAGAATGGGCGACCTATCAAGGAACACATCTGTGAATCCAGGAGAATCAGTGGGAAGCTACCCTTTTTGCCTGAGCGTATGTTAATTCACTTTTTCACAACAAGCCTAGACCAGCAAATTGCCCAAGTAATCATCTATCGGGACAACCTGAACCAAGTGGTTCCAAGTGGCCATAAAAGTCGACAGGGGATTATGCGCCAACGACATGAGAAAGCCACCGAACACCAAAGAGAGATGTCAGCCAGACCAGCGACCACCCAGCCAATGGGGAACCACACCACAACTGACTGCAAAACCAGCTCTCCCACGAAGCTCAATTAAATGCTACAGATGCGGAGGAATGGGCCACATGGCAGTGGCATGTACAACCCAGCCCCGAAAGCAAGGCCAGAGCCACTGCCCAAGGCACGACCGGAATGAGGCCCCAGATGGGCCACCAACACATTCCAGAAGGCCCTTCAGGCTTCAGAGGTTCCTCCCCACCCAGCTGCAGGGGAGGAAACCCCAGGCAACGATGACCAGTCACCAGATTCCTATGACAGCAAGGACGAGGGCAAAACCAACCCAATGGTGAGTGGAGCGGTCCCCCCTTTTGTCTTCCCAATACGGCTCACAGTCCCAAAAACAGGGACTTGGGATTTGCCAAGCCCTAATAGATTCAGGATGCACTAGATGCCTGATCAACCTAACCACTGTCCTGAAACTGGGGATCAGAGGGAAAAGGCTGAACCACCTGATCTGGTTTGAACAGGTCAACGGGTCCCTATTGGGTGGGGCATATGCCACTCACTTAACCAAACCAGTGAGGCTAGAGCTAGCAGATCATTGGGAAACAATTTGATATACAGCTGAGATGGCGCAGCGGATAGAGTGCAGTACTGCAGGCCACTTCAGCTGACTGCTAGTGCAGTTCAGTAGTTCAAATCTCACTCGTTGAAGGTTGACTCAGCCTTCCATCCTTCCAAGGTGGGTAAAATGAAGGCCCAGATTGTTGGGAGCAATATGCTGACTCTGCAAACTGCTTAGAGAGGGCTGTAAAGCACTATGAAGCAGTATATAAGTACTATTGCTATTTGTAGTGGTCCCAAAATGACCGATGCAGTCATACTGGGACTCATCTGACTAGACAAGTGGGGCCCGACCATCTGGTGGCAGGGGGCAGCCACAGACTGAGGATAGCGAGCGGACCCCAACCCCCTCCCCATCAGCAAATAGAAGTGACGCCCATACAGGGAACCCCCCTAAGGACTCACCGGAACAACAGGCGGTCACCTCTGACAAAACCCCAGTCGAGCAGATCCCAAGAGAATATCAGGACCTTGAGGAAGCATTCAGCAAGATGGAGTGTGGGGGTCCTACCTCCCCACTGTGAGACAGACTATGCCATAGAAATCATCCCCGGGGCAAAACTACCAAAGCCCAAACTGTATGCCATGATGCCCTGGGAAATGCAAAAAATGCACAAATATATAAACAAAAAACTAACCAAACCAACCAAGTCATGGTCGCAGCCCCAGTCCTGTTCAAAGAGAAAAAAGATGGAACTATGAGATTATGTATAGATTTTAGGGGCATAAACTGTTTGTGCATATACAACCTATACTCCCTCCCACTCATGAAGGACATGCTATCTCACCTGGCCAAGGGGAAGGTCTTTACCAAATTAGACCTCAGAGAAGCATACTACCGAGTACGCATCAGAGAGGGAGATGAGTGGAAAACGGCATTCAACTGCCCCCTAGGGAGCTTCCAATTCAAAGTGATGCCTTTCAGACTGCAAGGGGCCCCAGCGGTGTTCATGCAGTTGATAAATGAGGTGCTACATGAACACCTTTATAAAGGAGTCCTTGTTTACTTGAACGACATCCTCAACTACACTGAGACCACGTACCCCTGGTCCGCCAGGTACTAAAGAAGCTGTTAACAGCTAACCTGTACGTCAAACTGTCGAAATGGGAGTTTCACCGTACATGGCTAGACTACCTGGGCTATCGGGTATCAAATAAGGGTATAGAAATGGACCTCGCCAAAGTACAAGCTGTTCTAGGTTGGCAGGCCCCGCACACCCGCAGACAGCTACAAAGTTTTTTGGGGTTTGCAAATTTCTACCGGCAATTCATTCCCTCCTTTGCGAAGATTGCCAAGATTAAGGCAGGGGGTGCAGCAACGAAACCTCACCCAGGACAACCCCTACAATGGGACCTGAACTGTCAAGAAGCATTTGAAACGCTGAAAGAACTGTTTGCGAAAGAACCGGTGCTGAAGCATCCTGACCCCGAACAGCCTTTTGTCATCCAAGCGGATGCGAGTGATGTAGCAGTGGGAGCAGTGCTGCTTCAAAGAGATAGCTAAGGAAGCCTACAACCCTGTGCTTACCCCTCCAACAAGCTCATGGACACAGAGAGGCGGTGGGCAGCATGGGAGAAAGAGGCCTTTGCAGTAAGGTGGGTGTTGCTAACCTGGTACCACCTGCTGGAAGGGGACCAGAAACCCTTCGAAGTATGGACTGATCATAAAAATCTGGAGGCCCTCAGGGCCCCACGAAAATTATCGCCCAAACAAGTTAGCTGGGCTCAATACTTCAACCAATTCGACTTCATGCTGAAGCACATTCCAGGGAGGAAGAACTTTTTGGCTGATGCCCTCTCTCGCATGCCCTAGCATAACTGCGAATGGGAAGAGGTGATAGAGGCCATCATTCCCTCTACTCAACCAGCTGCTCAGGTGACTACTCATCGACAGGGTCACAGTCGGAGAGAGCCAACTACTGGGGATCTAACTACGAAATTCAAAAACGAACTGCTAGCAGACCCCTGGTTCCAGGACAACCAACAGATCTTGACAAAAAGGGATGACCTAGCATGGAAGGGGAAGAAACTCTATGTCCCAGAATCTCTACGCACCTTAATCCTTCAGAGAAGTCACGATGCCAAACCAGCAGGCCACTTTGGGTTCCTAAAAACTCTACATTTAGCACGGAGACAATTCTGGTGACCCAGCAGAAAGAAAGACGTGGACAGTTATGTGAAAAGCTGCACCATTTGTGCTGCAATGAAGAAACGACCCGGAAAACCCTCCAGACTACTGCAGAAGGTGGCAGAACCAATGAGACCATGGGAGGAGATTGCAATGGACTTTATAGTGGAATTGCCGAAAAGTGGGGGGAATTCAGTGATTTGGACTGTAATAGATTTGTTCTCCAAACAGGCACACTTCATACCCTGCAGCGGATTACCCTCACCCTATAAGCTAGCGAAGCTGTTCCTGAAGCACATCTACCATTTGCATGGAGTACCACGGAGAATTATCTCAGACCGAGGGGCCAAGTTCTGGAGGGAGTTTCTGCAGTCTATTGGGTCACCCCAGGGCCTTAGCTCGGCCTTTCATCCCAGCACCAATGGGGGGCAGGGAGATTGAACGCTATGGTAGAGCAGTATCTGAGGTGTTACGTGAACTATCAGCAGTCAAACTGGGCAGACCTCTATCTTTTGCAGAGGTTGCATACATCAATGCTGTTCACAGTAGTATGGGACTAACACCCTTTAAGGTAGTGAGCGGTATGGACTTTGTCCCAATGCCTGAGTGTCCAATATATCCCCCCTCGTCAGTCAGCTTGACCGATTGGATGGCAACGCTGAAAGAAACTTGGAAAAATGTTAAGAAAGCGTTGGCCAAAGTGACGCAGACTTACAAAGAACAGGCAGATAAACATCGAACTCCACAACGGCCATTTCAGTTGGGGGAAAAGGTTTACCTCTCTACAGGGGGGGTTAAGGCTCCCTAGCAAGAAACTGGGGCCTAAGTTTTTGGGACCATTTCCAATAGTAAAAATCATCAACCCGGTCACAGTACAATTGAAATTACCACGGTTGTTAGGGAAGATCCATCCGGTATTTCATAGTAGCCTCCTAAAACCTGTAGTCGGATCGACGCTGAGGCCATTGCCTCGTGAGCCCCCAGGTCTCATGGTTATAGGAGGACAGACCCATTATGAGGTGCAGAGAATTCTCGATTCTAGATGGCACAGGAGACAACTCCAATATCTAATCAAATGGAAGGGCTACCCCTTATCCGAGGCATCCTGGATAAAGAGTAGGAATGTCTAAGCTGATTGCTTTGTTAGCAAGGTTCCATGCAGGAAATCCAACCAAACCTGGGAGTGGGTCACAACCCTAATGTTTAAAATTGCAATTAATTCATTTTGTTTTGCACAGGTCGCTTTCGGGAAGTGAGGGGAGCCGGATGTCAAATTCTAAAGTCGATGTTTTCTTCATTTTCTCTTCTCTTTATAATTTGTCATGAAAGCAAGGAGGGGAAAGCTTTGATGAGGCATCACACTGAGGAATCCATAGACACATTCCAACCATTCTTTTGTGATATGGGAAGGCTGCATTCAGACTGTGGCACATGGCAGTGTTTCATAGGAGAATGTGATTGATGACATCCAGCTAGGAATATATTTCACTGGAGAATGTGTCTCTTGGGGGGTGGGGGAAAACAGGGTCATAGGAGAAT
>JAOYMU010004243.1:0-10294 GCA_025802295.1 Psammodynastes pulverulentus | reverse complement strand
CCCCCCCCCCCCCCCCCCCCCCCCCCCCCCCCCCCCCCCCCCCCCCCCCCCCCCCCCCCCCCCCCCCCCCCCCACACCACAGGGAAGGCTCTTTTCCTACATCCTACCAATCAGAGTTCTTTAACTGAGACCGTCTGCAACATACTTTCCCTGCCTGACTGGGTGGAACATGCTGATGTAACGGGACCAAACAGGCCCTATAGGTAGCCTGACTTTTATGAAAAATGAAGCCATGTTTTACAACTCAAGGAAATTACCTTTCTATGCAAAATTGAATTATATATGCAAGTAAGTTATTGCATGACTCAAAGCAATATGTTATACATATTCTGGGAATGGCCTACAAGAAAGCAAAATGCATCAGGCAAACTGAACAGAAACATTTGAGCTGGCACAAGCCAGAAAGCCCTGCTTTCTACTTAGGTTAGACAAATGTAAGTGATAATATGAGTATTTACATTGGCCAAGAGCCACTGGAAGACAACAACATCCTTTCCTGCCCTCCAGAAAAATTTGGTGGCCCATATTCAGGACAAGGCCATCTGGCAGAATAGGACACATCCTTAATATGATATACACATTTACTTCCTCTGGGTTGTAAACCATGGCTTAAGGCATAACAACAGTATGTCAAACTAGTTGTTTATTCAATGAAGCGTGGTTTTAAAAGGCAATGCTTAGCATAGCATGATTGTTGGAGATTATGAGAACAGAGTTTAAAGCAGTCTATGCCAACATTCAGAGAGGACCTTGAAATTACTGAAACAACTTTTATTTTAGGCAATCTGAAGTCATCTCAGGCTTTCAGCTAAATTTGTATGAATATGGCTTAGGCCAAATTATTTTGCAGTACAACTATTTGCACACAATCTGCCCCATTCAATTCGGTCTTCAGCAGAATGCCTTTTCCCAGGCTTGTGATGGATGCACATGAAGAGCTAGCTCTGCTTATTCGGTGACAGCTTCCTCGTTGGCCCTGAGGCTGGTTGCCTTCTTCTTTCAGTTTAGAAAAGAGCTTCAATCTCTTTGCCCAGCTTTTAAGGGTTTACCTTTTTTCCTGCTGCATTCAATTATTTTAAGACTAAATGTTGAATGCTGCCTGAAGCCATAAAATGAAAGTCAGTAGACTAAAAGAAAAGAAAAAGTTGATGACATATCCATGGAATTGAAAAATACCATGTTTCTTGTCCACCACAAGTACAGAAGATAAGCGGTGACATTTTGGAGATGCCCAATAGCTTTATTTTAGATTTTGCAGATGTCCAGAAAGCTTCTTGGCATAACTTGAGCTAACTGGTACAAATTGATGGCTAACAAAAAAACAGCTGAAAGTATCTGGGAATTTTCATTCATAATCAGAAATCTGAAACAAAGTTTCATATCTTATCAAAGGAAACTGTTGTTTAATCAGGTCATTTGTCAACATAACACATTATTAAGCTGATTGGCTTTATGTCTTCAGTTTTCAGATCAAAACAATTTTAGCTCTACTTGGAGTCTGAAGGCATTAAACCTGGGAAACTTTCACATAGAAAACATACTGTATCTTTGAGCTCTGGAATAGATGTAATCCATGCTGTGAATCAGCTACAAAACAAAAAAGCCCTGTGCTTTCATCAGTTAGAATGAATGAAGCCAGGATTAAATGCATATGGATTTTCTACTTATATCCTTCAATTGTTTTTACTGAAATCAAATAACTCCAGTGTGGTGGCAAATTGGACATTGATGTCAGTTTGTGCACATTTGTCTCCCAGTAGGAATCTTAAAGGCTGCCTTTTATTGTCAGACCAGTAATCCATCTAGGTATACAAATTGACTGGCGGTGGAGTTTCAAAAAGGATTCCCTCCCCCAAATATTACATAGAAAAGGCGGTACTGGATTTGTAACTTTCTGTTTATAAATATGTTATACTGGAAGGTTATTGCCTGATTTTTCATTTATATTTTTATTAGCCTTTTAAAACAGCTTTTGAAAGAAGCAGACCATATAATAATATTACCTATTGCATCTGGAATGAAAAAGTTATAACCAAGAAGACTATAATGAAGCACAGATGGGATAATCCCTTTCAAACCAGTGTAACTCCAGTCAGATTGTCGTGGATTCATTTGAAAAAAGAGTGGCAGGTGGCTGGATCTATAAGCAATACAAATAATTATATGGTAAACATGGAATTACGTAAATGCACAGTAAGTGCTTACTGGAAATATCAAATGCTGCATCGAAATCATAAAAAGTCAAATGGACCTTGAACATGAAATCAGACTCTGCTTTTAATATATCACTCCTCACTTGCTAAACAGAAAAGCTAGACCAGAATAGATGATTGCACACATGGCTTTGAGATCCGCTATTCACTAGAATACAGCAAACAGAGGAAGAGAGTGGCTAGTTGAAGTTTCCTCTCTAGAATCCCTCTAGAAAATGAACTTGGTCAAAGGCCAGGAAATAAATATTTTCCAATAGGCAGTTCAGACTGATATGAAGCTCGTTTAAGACAGTTGGGGGACTAAAAGACAAGAATGTCATCACTCAAAAAGAATGGAAAGCAGCTGTTCAAAAAGTTCAGATTAAGGCCTGAACTCAAAAATATTAACTGGAATTTCTATTGTTCAGATTTATCCCAACAAAATGATAGCTCTAACTGCTAAGGTTATTAGAATTAATGATGGGGTCATTGACTTGCATATGCAGAAAACTCCTTTTAACAGAAAAGAGTGAAAAAATGGGATAAAAACATTTGCTTATGTGGCACAGAGGGAAGGAGGGCTGCTTGCAAATGCATGGAGTTAGGAGATGTTTGAGAGATATTCATGCAGGATTTGGGAGGTCTAGAATTTTGGTGGAACAGCACCTTTCTAGAGCAAGAGGAGCTCAATTTGGAGTGTCAAAACTTCTTGAGCAGGAAAACAAAGGAAGAGATTGTGATCAAAGCAATGTGCTCAAATCATCTAGTTCCTGGCATGAGATGCTAGATCTCCATGGAGTTTCCCATCAGCAGGTATTCATTCGCATTTGTGCTAAGGGACTAAGGGTCATGACACACTCGCATTCTTTCATTCTTCTGCTTAAAATGAGGTGAACTACCAAATGATGTTATAGCGCCCTACAATAGCCATACTTTATGCACTTATTGTGAAGTGGGGATAATGATCAAGGCGGGGATAGGGTGCTACTTTTGCTTTCCTTTTTGAGGGTTTCAGAAGGAAAAAAATATAGTTGTGTGTAAGTGTCCTAAGAAAATAAACCCAGCATATTGGAATAGGATGATAACTTTGAGCCTTATGAGCATGTCTACCTTGCTTCTAAGCTAAAACAAAACACCTCTGCATTTCACAGCTGAAATAGAGATATTTTTAAGATGGAATCGATTGTTATTTCAATAGCAGTAGAATTTATGGAAGCTCAAGTCACACTGTACACATTCAGAAAAAGGCACTCAGAAATTGAGTCCATGATGGAGGAGTGTTGGCAAATGAGATCTACATGCAATATGGAGTACAGAATCCTTCCTTTTTCCAATTGTAGGTTATCAGAGAAGAGGATATTTGGAAAAGGAGTCACAATCCAACTCTTGAACCCATCTTGATCCCTATGTGCACTTTCACCAGCTTGGAATGTATGCTATGTATGTATTCCAAAGGAATGAGCTTTCTCCATCCTAGTGCTTTTAACATGGAATATAAACAATGAATACCATCCTTTATGGCTCCAATGTTTGCCATCATCTTGGTACCCTAAAAGTCCTGCATCCCTGTGTATGTTTTGGGAGATAAGATGGAACTCTTTGTCATTTCCAAAAATGCTGGAAACACCATTTATTCCATTATATACTGCTCTTTCATTGCAAAAAATTAATGGGAAAATAGTCCCATAGTAAATATGCATGATAAGCCTTTACACTTGATTGGAGAAAAGCATTGTTATAAAAAGCAGGTGGAGGACTTCAGGGCTAGTCAGCACTTTCCTTAATTCTTTGTTGAACTTTTTTTGAAAAATAAACTAACCCAATGTTCTTAATCTCACATTAAACCTAAAAACAGGAAGAAAGAAGAAAAAATATATCTTTGAGGACAGCCACTTTCCCCAAATTAGTGCTCACTGCAGTGTATATGTTTGAGGTCATTTCCCACAGTTCCCATGGTTCTCAGACAGACAACATAATTGGAAATGGGGGAGGTTGGAGGTAGATCTAATTTGAGGGAGGTGATTGCAGAGAACTCTAAACCAAAGAAGTACAGCATTAACAAGAATTGTCTAACTCCAAGAACTTTTACTTTTTAAAAATAAAGGCATTGAAGAGTCACCTTGTGGCAAGATGGGTGACAAATTTAATAAATAAATAAAGATTGGAAGACAAGCCTGCCTTAGGACAAGATATAGTGTGAGAATTTTTTCTTGAAACCAACCTTGTAGCACCAGTAATTATGGACGAATTTCCCAACATTGTTGCTATTGAGGCCAAAATACGGTTGTACTTATCCCCTCTGAGTTCCGCAGGAGGTGGGATCCCTTGTTCCATAAATATGTTGCCTTCACTACCTTCAAAAACCACATACTTTGCTGCCAGTTGTTGCTTCAGGAGCTTCACCTGGTCCAGGTACCAGAGCACCGCAGCTTGACTGGTTACATTCAGACAGGCTGAAAACTGCCCTTTCCATTTGGTGAGGAGTGGCACCTGTAACAGAAAGGTGGACATAAGAAAGCTGTAGCAGAAGTGGAGACTAATTCCTATAAATGGATTAGCCAATTAAATTCATCTGGTAAATTGGAAGACTAAAAAGCTCGGCTTTGATTGTATAATATTAGAACTATAGAATTTATGTATGATCTGCAAGTAGGCAAACTGGGTGAATAGAAGTGAGAAACATAATGAAGAAAAGTCAATAGATGAAAGGTGAATGAATATGGGGTAACACAACTGGTTTGCCAAGGCAGAAAAGTTATAGTGAATAGTGTTCACTACACAAATTTTAACTTTCTTTTCCTGTATCTTATCTCAGGTCTATTGTTTCTTTGGCTTACTGTTTCTTATTCTTTTTCTGCACACTCTGTACACTGAAAGGAAATTGAACGATAGGTATTTACTTATTTAACAGCATTTTCGTACTACTCCAATATAAAACATTCTGGGTCATCACACAACATGCTTATCTGTGTACACTATGTATAAAATATTTCCATGCCAAAGTTTCCACTTCTTAATCTTTCACAAGTATTATGCTTCACGCTTTGAAGCACAACTGTGATGGTTATCTTTTCAAGCAACCCCAGAATGCTGAATGCATGTTGAGGGCACTGCAGTCCTATCAGTGCTCGCTTTCTAATTGATCAGGAGAAGACTATCGCCCAATGAATGTCTCACCCCCTGACCTCCCACAGATTCTGGAGCAACAAAGATCACACAACACAACACAGGTAGTCCTTAACTTAAGACCACAATAGAGCCCAACATTTCTGTGGCTAAGTGAGACCGTTATTAACTGAGTTTCAACCCATTTTACAACCTTTCTTGCCACAGTTATTAAGTGAATTGCTGCAGTTGTTAAATTAGTAACATGGTTGTTAAGTGAACCTGGCTTCCCCACTGACTTTGCTTGTCAGAAGTTTGCAAAAAACAATCACATGACCCCAGGACAATGCAACCGTCATAAGTATGAATCAGTCACCAAGCATCTGTGGGAATGCTGCAATGGTCATAAAGTGTGAAAAACGGTCAGAAGTCCCTTTTTTCAGTGCTGTTGTAACTTCAAACGGTCACTAAATGAACTTGTTGTAAGTCAAGGACTACCTGTAGATGTTTAGGGTTGCCCCAAGGTAGTCCAGTATTTTGCAAAAGCAACAAAAAAAATGGTTAATCACAGCCCCAAATCACAAGTGCATGCCTATAGGGGTACTGTAATGTAAGTGCAAGTTTTTTTTCAGTGCCATTGTAAGTTCAAACAGTCACTCAATAAACGATCATAAGTTGAAGGTTGCCAGTAAAGTGATTCTTTCCTTTGCTAACATTTGCTAACTCTAAAAAAGCACTAGAAGTGCCTGCAACTTGGATTGGGGATCTTGCATATCACTCCATCCTGATTAAGCCATAATGTGCCTATGTCCATGCAAGTAAATAACAACCACTTTGAAAAAAATGATATAGAGGGAGCTGAGCAGGATTAAATTCCTCCATCCTTCCTTAATACCCAAATCCCGGCAAGAGGAGAGTCCTTCCAAATCAGTTGGAGTGTGGCACAATTTTTAGGACAAAACAATCACTCCAATCGCTCACCTCTACTTTATGCAAATTTTGCCTTTTGTTTTCCCTTAAAATAAATCAAGTGGCCAAATAATCCTACGATAGAAATGACCATTAAATGCAATGTGCCAAGTAAAAGAGACAACATTAGCAAATTGTACCGAATAATCACCGGATTCAGAATGGCGGCTCAGCCAAAATTCTTCTTTCCCTTCTTGCAGGGACTTTTGGAAAATTGGTGAGTTGATGCTTGTATAAGGGGACAGAGTGATCAAAAGTTTTAATGGTTTCATAGGGAAGTAGTTCATGATAAATCTCATTGAATGGAGCCTTTTTCTTCTTAGCTGAGGTAAAAAGATGTGGTTCTGCAAGGGAGTGAGAAGAGAGAACACAATGAGACTGTACCTTTGTCGCAGAGGTCAAGAACTATGCTGTATGGAGAGTAAGACTAATTGCTTATTATGTGAACCACTGCTTATTAAAGAGCGCTCCAGCTGAGCACCTAAATTATGTAGCCAAGAGAAATTTTCCAGTTTCCTCATTGGTACGTTGGCATCAAAAGAGAAACCCAAGAAATAGCACAAAAGAGATATTGTGTATAGAGCGATAGAGAAAACTTGAATAAACTCTTTAATGATTGTAGTTGAGGGAGCTGAGATGCTTAGATGGATTTTTGCTTATCAGATCATAACTTTCAACAATGCTGTAGTACTGAATGCTTCTTTCTTGGATGTCACTGGGTGAATCTGGTCAGGGCCTAGATAGTTAATATGAGCCTCAGAAACTGCTTGTCAGATTTATAATAGTATTTGATAATAGCATCCATGTCTTGTCCAAATAGTTTTTTCAACAGTGTAGATTAGAAGTTCTGAAAGTCTATCTCAGGGAGTAAAAAAACAACATGCCTAAATCTGGTGCTGTCCTTCCTTCCTTTCTCCCTCCCTCCCTCCCTCTTAAAACCATACAATTATAGCTAATGAGTATACCAATAGCTATTAAATACTGTCATAACGAAATACCCGTGGCTCAAAAAAAAGATTTGTTAACCAAGCATTTGAAGAATGATATTCTGAACTATAATTTAATGCAGAATATTAGAATTAAAAATTGTTGAGGAGTGAACTTTGTGGATGATAACTTGGATTTGCTACACATACCATATTTCGAAGTAGCATTGTAGACTCTTCACTGAGAGCAATTACGCCCTCAAGATTATGTGTTTGAAGCTTATTGTAGAAAGACCTCAGTCCTCGCTCCATTTGAGCAACAGAAGCAGCTATACCATAATATCTCCAGACTGGCAACCTATTAAAAAGAAAAGTCTTGCTTGATTTAACAACAATAGATTTGCCTGGATCACAGATTTTGTGATGATAAAAATAAAATATAGTTTACATAATTAGGTTATACCAACAGAGAATTTCCATGATATTTATTATTTTTTAAAAAACGCTTTCTTTTCAACTATCATGCACAAAATTTCTTTCATCCATAGTAGAAAAGAAATAGGAAACTTATATTTGGTCAAACTGAATACAAGTAATCCAACATGTGACTCAAACTTTTGTAATTAGTGAATTGTCATGTTAGACCTCTTCTCACTCTGTCAATTATGTTCAGTCAGTATCTGACAAATGAAAATAAAGTGAAGAAGCCTTGGGTCCCAATGAGGAAACTTTTGTAGGCAGGTCACACTTAATCTTGTTTTCCGAGGGTGAGGATCACGGTGGGGTGATTATTAGATGGGTCGATGTCAGGCGCAAAAGATCAGATCCATCCCATTAAATTCATGTATTGCTACTTACGCCTGGGCACAGGAATATCCTTATCTAACGGTTAGCAACTGCTAGGACTTAATGGATTTTGGGGGAGGGGTTTGGCCTAGCTTGCTTGTAGAGATTCTAGGTTCTAGGTTGATCTCTCTTTTAATTCTGCCCCCAGATTCTGCCACTGCTTCCCCTACAGTTGATATTCTAGGCATATAGGCACAGGACTTTTTGTTACTATTTCCTAGGTTTGATAGAGTTCTGATTTCTTTATGTTTTTCAATTATTTTAGGTTTTACATTACAGACTTTTTGTACCCTATTCAAAATGACAGCAAAACATGTCCCTCCATCTATGGGAGCCACAGTCTGATTTTCAAACTGATTTAGGATCAAGCTGTATGTTTGTGACTTTTTCTCTGAGTCTGGAGCCCTTTTAATATGTAAGGACAACAATTCCCAGAATTCCCAGATCTTGGCATTAAATAACGGCTTGAGATATCATCCAACACTATAACACTTCACAATTCTTACCTGAGTATGTCTGTATCTGGCAATCTTCGTTGTTGTCTGGGAAGTCGACTTCCCACCACTTCCCGATGAACAGATGTGATGTTTTGACTCAGGCACACGGTGTACTGCAGGGCAGCCAAGTCCGGGCCAGGAATATTTTCAAGGCAAAAATGTCTGTTTCTCTCCACTGAGAGAGAGATTGGTGTATCTGAAACCATCATCACGGTTACTCCTTCAATGATAATACACAGAAAAGCATTATTCATGAATTGTTAAATAAATTTTCAGTATAATTGTTCTTTGTGAAAGAATAAAGGTTCCAAAATGGTTTGCAATTGCTTTCTTCTAACATGTTTTTTTCAGATTCCCAGTATAGTCAGCCAACATGGACTAAGTGCTAGCATCTGCTGAGACAATTTTTGATGGACTCTGTGGGAAATAAGAACTGTCCCCCACCCCTCTTTGAAGATGTTGGTTTTTCAAGGTCATTTTTTAGTATCTTAATTTGTCAACCTGGCCTAGTGCTCTACTGATGTATTGGATTACAACTCCCTTTATGTTTATCCTTGTAAATGGGAATCCTAATACAATATAGGATAATAGGCCTTTATGTATGAGTGTGTATACTGTAGGTGTAAAGTCACACAAGCCTTGCACGGATGACTACATTATTTTATTTATGTTGCTTATAGGCGAGATTGCATAAACATTCTGTTGTTTACAGATGGAATATGTATAATAGATATAATTATTCCATAGTCTACAAACATTGATGGAAACTCTTGAGTAATTAGATATGTTTTTAATCAATAGTATTTCCAAGCCAAACACCATATGAGAGAGGCGTTCCCTGATTTTCAGACTTGTTGACCCTGGCAATAAAATCCTCTTCACAGGATGAAAGTTAGTTCTGAACTGTGGCAAACCTTTAGAAGGAAGCATTTCCCCTTGATCTGCTAAAATGGGACAGGCCAGAGACATTAGGTTACCAGAAGTTCAGAGATACAGCAATACTTAGAACATTAAACATGCTTTACAATGTAAAGTGTGGCAAATGTTTTTAATGCTATCATGCTGTTTATACCCATTAAGATGGAAAGGAAGGGTATAATAGGTCCTCCCAATTTCAAGATATTTTAACACATGGAAATTGCCTGCATCCAACGGGCTAATTCTACCCTACTCAGTTTTGGACCATACTGCTGTCCTATTCTTTGATATATTTAAATTTATAATTCCATTTCATACATCCACTCTTCACATTTAACTTTGTTAAAGTCTACCTGACCAATCAGACAATTCTGTATAGAGTTATAAATGAGAAAAAAACACCTTTAGTCTTTTGTTTTCTCAGCCTAACAGTATTAAGGACTGGAAAGATGTACATGCACATTCATTCATTCATGCATTCAAATTTGTATACAGGTAGTCCTTGATTTATGCCCACAATTGAGCCCAAAATTCTATTACTAAGCAAGACACTTGATTGTCAGAAGATCACAAAAGGGACACTGCACTTGTCATAAATACTTGCCAGTTGCCAAGCATCTAACTTGATCATATGACCATGGAAATGCTGTAGCAGTCGTAAGTGTGAAAGACGATCATAACAATGGCATTTTTAAGTGCCATTGTAACTTCGAATGGTCACTAAACAAATGGTTGTAAGTTGAAGACTACCTGTACCTGTAAATTTCGACCCTTGGTAGGGTCTTTATTGGGTTTCTTTTTAATTTTTTTATATTGATTCATGGTCGCACTGTCGATGTTT
>JAOYMU010004223.1:0-10297 GCA_025802295.1 Psammodynastes pulverulentus | reverse complement strand
AAGAGCTGAAAACTTTCTTGGAAAGCAAAAGCCTGACTTTTCCTGAGCTGGAGTGGCCAGAATGGCTGGAAAAGCTGCAGTTCATGGTGGATATGACAGCACACTTGAATACCCTGAACACAACTCTTCAGGGGAAAGGAGGCACAGCCCTGCACATACTGGAGGCGGTTTTGGCATTTGAGCACAAGTTGACATTGCTTGCCAGAGATTTACAGTGAGGTACACTGTCTCGCTTCCTCTCTTTGAGACAGTTCAAAGAATCTCACAATGTTATAAATTCAGAGTATTTGCAGTCTGCACTATCCACGATGGTGAAATGACATGAATTTTTCTGCAGGAGTCAAGAGGAAGGTGAGACAATTAGTACATCGCAGTGCTGAGAAAAGCTGCAGCACATTCCCAGTTGAGAGATATGGATGAAGTGATGCAAGATAGGCTTGTTTTGGGCTGGAGAGACCTCATTCTACAGAGCAGATTAATAACAAAGCCTAACTTTACATTTCAAGCAGGAAAAAGAGTAGTTTATAATCATTGATTCACCTTACTGGCGGGAAAATGGAGTAACCTCATTGGTTGGGTTGTCTGACAGACCCCTTTAAAAGAGGGAGCTTCGGACAGGCAGTTCAGTTCATTGTACTGATCAATCTAACAAAGAGCTGTAGTCACTATACTGAAGTCCTGCCTCTTCAATTGACCCCAACTCCAATTGACCGCCAGTTACACTGGCGATTAAGGGATGATTTTAAGAGAACAAAGGACAAAGGAGCTGAACTTAAGCTGGGTATTCATATGGAATTGGCCATCATCACTGCAAGAAGAGAATCTGCATCAGCCTCCCAAGATGAACACAAACGTCCCACCAGCTCCATTCAACCCAGCTAAGAGAACTGGAAATCATACATGGTCCGACTTAACTGCTTTATGGAAGCAAATGATTTCTTGGGTTTGCCGGACAATAGGAGAAGAACACTTTTTCTAAGCTACTGCAGGCCAGAAGTCTAGGAAACTCTCTGAATGCACTATGTGCCCGCACTATCCACAATGGTGAAACAAGATGATTTCACTGCAGGAGTCAAGAAGAAGGTGAGACAATCAATCAGCACATCACAGCGCTAAGAAAAGCCGCAGCACATTGATATTGAGCAAATAGCACTGTTCTGCCGATATGCGAACTCTGCTGGGCCACAGGAAGAAATGATTGAGTTGATACCACTAAAAGGCCAAACACAGGGGAGGGGAGGACATCTGTGAGGCTGTCTTGGATTATCTAAGAACCAAAGAAATAAAAACCACCCACCTGGTGTCAGTGGCTACTGATGGGGCACCAAGTATCAGTGCGCCCAAACATTCCCTCTGGAATGCACAGAAGTAATGAATGTTGTCATTTGGATTGCCAATGCAATAATGGCAAAAGGTTTAAATCTCCTTCAGTTCCATTTGCTACTGGACGAGGTGGAAAGCATTATTCTGATCTCCTGCTGTACAACAAAGTCCACTGGCTGTCCAGAGGGGAGGTGTTGAAATGATTTGCTGCATGTCTGGAAGAGCTGAAAACTTTCTTGGAAAGCAAAAGCCTGACTTTTCCTGAGCTGGAGTGGCCAGAATGGCTGGAAAAGCTGTCCTTCATGGTGGATATGACAGCACACTTGAACACCCTGAACACAACTCTTCAGGGGAAAGGAGGCACAGCCCTGCACATGCTGGAGGCGGTTTTGGCATTTGAGCACAAGTTGACATTGCTTGCCAGAGATTTACAGAGAGGTACACTGTCTCGCTTTCTCTCTTTAAGACAGTTCAAAGAATCTCACAATGTTATAAATTCAGAGTATTTACAGTCTGCAATCACTGCAATTCAAACATCATTTGGGAAACCATTCCATGACTTTAGAGGAAAAAACACATTTTCCTTCCCTGTCACTCCCCTGACCATCGATCCATCCCTATTGAATGTGACTGCATTTGCAGGCGTTGGTCAACCTGATCTTGAGTTGGAGCTGGCCGACATAGTTGACAAAGATATAAGGGTATCCAAGTTCAAGCACTTGGCAGCCAAACTTGAAGATGTTGCCATCAGAAGGCCACTTCTTTTCTGAATCACAAATGGAATGATATTGATAACCTTCTCAAACTGCACAAACTTATCATTGATACACGAAATGCCATCCCTGACACTTACAGCAACATGACGAAATATGCATTTGGAGTCCTGTCGATCGTTGGATCTACATATATCTGTTATCAGGCCTTCTCCAACATAAACTACATAAAACACAAACATCACTCATGATTCACAGACAATAGCTTATAATCCTGCGTAAAGATGAAGGTGACGTCTTACAGTCATGATGTGCAGATGTTGCGCATTGAAGTTCAAGACCATAAATCACATTAACCAGATAAGATAAATATTTCCAATGGCTATTATTTTGCCCATTGGGGATGTCGGGTTGTGGGGGTCACAGTATGGCATGATCTGATGGTGTGGGTCAACGAGCCGAAATGAGCCGAGAGTTTACAGCAGTTGGAGGTGATGCGACTCATAGGCCTTTTCTCCATTCCCTGAGATTACCCATGTTCTGCTTTTTATCCCTGAGGTCCTCACAGCTAGTTCAGTCTCCTCTTCCAGTCACAATCACTCACAAGTTGTGAAGATGTACACACCTCAGGAGGTGGGGAAGGAAAGAAGAGTAAGCCTCTCTTGTTGGATCACATGGGGAAAATGGCATATTTTTTCTATCCAGGTACCCCTGAACAACTACTTGTAATTTTCACCATTTTGGAAACAGGATGATTGGGTGGATAGAGAAAGCATTAAAAAAATCATTTTTGTTCCTCTTAAACTCATGTCACTGTTGAATGGGGTATCTGTTGGGTAGGGTATCTGTTGCTTCTGGTTTTGCAACAAGACTGTGAATTGTATTAATTACTTATCTCTGCTAATAGCAGAGACCATAATGCAACCCCTGGAATCTATAGCACTCCCTTGTAGGCAACCCAAAGTATGGATTCAGGACATTGAAGACACCTTTGTCATAATAAAAAACAATCAACATAGCTCAAATCAATCAATAACATTTTAAAAGGAGTAAAGTTTACTAGGCAAGAAGAAAATAACAACATGCAATCCTTCCTGCATATCTTCATCTGCAGAGGCAGTGATGGCAAATTAGAAATACAAGTCTATTATAAAACTACTGCACCAACCAAGTGTTCTGACACCAAAGTAATGACTCAGTCTTCCACAAGAGAAGCTGTGTAAGAACACCATTTAGACAAGCACAAAACACAGTGTCATTTATTTGAGTCTTTTTGTTAGTTTTAATTGTTTAAATGTGATTTTACATTCTTTAATCCATCTCGAGTAGCCATGGGTGAATAGGCGGCAATATAAATTCAACAAATACATAAATAAATAATAGGAATTGCTTATGAAATATTTCTGAATAAAGAAGACAATAAGTTGTCTTTTGTTGGAGAACCACGAAGTTACAAGATGCCTGGTCATGCTAGTTTCAGAGAAGCAGTGGCTACAGCATTCTGAGTTTTAGAAGGGTTGTGGATTTTCTAATTAATTAGGAAACTGGAAGCAATTTAAAGCTGCGAAAAGAAGAATTGGAAAACTTCAATGCTGACAGTAAAACTGTGCAACAGTAGACGTAGGAAGGGTGTGGAATCAAATTGGGACTACCACCCAAGGGTCTGCTGGTGTGTGCTTAAAGACCAGGAAAGCTGCTATTGGCCTTCTGAGGTGACCCTGCTACCAGGGATCTGTGTAAAGGTATTTTAACCATGTCCAGAGTGCCAACTGGAAAGGTCAAAAGGCAAAGAAGACAAAGTCCCTATGGAAAGGGTACGTTTAGTTTCCATTCTTTTTTCAAAGGTTGCCATGGACATTATAGATCCTCTACCATGTTCCAATAAGGCAATTACTAGATCGCAGTGTAGAATAAACCCTGCAACAAAGCATCTGAATCTGGTGTGTTATAGTGGAGTTGGTCATGTAGAGCTAGTGGGTGCAGAAGTATAAAGCAGGGTTGTGGATTTTCTAATCTAAATAGGAACTGGAAGCTGCAAAAAGCAGAATTGGAGAAGTTCACTCCTGATAGGAAAACTGAGCAGCAATGTACCTAGTAAGGGTATGAAACTAACCAAAGGTCTGATGGTATATGGATAGTCTAAAGGCCACGGAGGCTGGAGTAGGCCTTCTGGGATGTGAGAATGCACTGACTTGGCTATAGACAAAAAGACTCTGTGACCTGCCAAAAAAGACTTTTGTTCTAGATGCTGACCAAGTAGTAGATCCACACAGATGCCATTCTCAGTTAAAGCAAACTACTCAGGTCTGTCTCTAACCAAGGAGGTTGTTTCACCCATTTTTTGTCATAACCAACAAAGATCAGACTCAATGCTGTACTATCCATCTAGAGATTGATCTACTCCCCTTGGATGAAGAGCAGTATCCAATCGGATCATTAACCATAACCTGAATCTGAATCAGAATTGAATCAGAATTGGAAATCATACATGGTCCGATTTAACTGCTTTATGGAAGCAAATGACTTTTTTGGGTCTGATGGACAATAGGAAAAGGGTGCTTTTCCTAAGCTACTGTGGACAAGAAGTCTTCGATATGGCTCAAGAACCATCAAACGGCACATATGCAGATAAGCTCATTTTGGTTTGACAGATCTCACTCAATAGAGGAGATTCATGGCAAAGCCAGACCTCACATTTCAAGCAGCACTAGGGCAAAGAAGAAGAAGAGCAACTGAGTCTCCAAATGAGTTAGCAGCAACAATCCAGAAAACATGTGGCACACATCATTCTCGCAGAGCAGCCACCGTGCATCAAGAAAGCACAGAGCATGAAGAATCAACAGATGAGGATGAAGCATGTATCCCTTTAAAAAAGGGAGAAGTCAGACAGGCAATTCAGTTAATTGTACTGATCTACCTAATAAAGAGCTGTAGTCACTATACTGAAGTGCTGCCTCTTCAATTGACCCCAACCTAACACTGGCGATGAAGGGGGGATTCGAAGAGAACAAAGGACAAAGGAGCTGAACTTAACCTGGGTATTCATATGGAATTGGCCATCATCGCAGCAAGAAGAGAATCTGCATCGGTCTCCCAAGATTGGTGTGCACACCCCACCAGCTCCATTCAACCCAGTTAAGTGAATTGCAAATCATACACGGTCCAATTTAACTGCTTTATGGAAGCAAATAATTTTTTTGATCTGATGGACAATAGAAAAAGTGTGTTTTTCCCAAGTTACTGTAGACAAGAAGTCTTCGATATGGCTCAAAAACTATCAAATGGCAGATATGCAGATAGGCTCATTTTGGGTTTGACAGATCTCATTCTACAGAGGAGATTTATAGCAAAGCCAGGCCACACATTTCAAGCAGCACTAGAGGAGGCAAGAGCAACTGAGTCTTCAAATGAGTTAGCAGCGACAATCCAGAAAACACGCGGCACACATCATTCTCGAAGAGCAGCCACGATGCATCAAGAAAGCATGGAGCATAAAAAAATCAACAGATGAGTATGAAGCATCTATCCCTTTAAAAAAGGGAGCTGTCGGACAGGCGGTTCAGTTCATTGTACTGATCTACGTAATAAAGAGCTGTAGTCAGTATACTGAAGTCCTGCCTCTTCAATTGACCCCAACCTAACACTGGCAATGAAAGGGGGATTTGAAGAGAACAAAGGAGGTGAACTTAAGCTGGGCATCCATATGGAATTGGCCATCATTACAGCAAGAAGAGAATCTGCATCGGCCTCCCAAAATGACACGCACACCCTACCAGCACCATTCAACCCAGCTAAGAGAACTGGAAATCATACATGGTCTGACTTAACTGCTTTATGGAAGCAAATGATTTCTTGGGTCTGCTGGACAATAGGAGAAGAACACTTTTCCTAAGCTACTGCAGGCCAGAAGTCTAGGAAACTCTCTGAATGCACTATGTGCCCGCACTATCCACAATGGTGAAACAAGATGATTTCACTGCAGGAGTCAAGAAGAAGGTGAGACAATCAATCAGCACATCACAGCGCTAAGAAAAGCCGCAGCACATTGATATTGAGCAAATAGCACTGTTCTGCCGATATGCGAACTCTGCTGGGCCACAGGAAGAAATGATTGAGTTGATACCACTAAAAGGCCAAACACAGGGGAGGGGAGGACATCTGTGAGGCTGTCTTGGATTATCTAAGAACCAAAGAAATAAAAACCACCCACCTGGTGTCAGTGGCTACTGATGGGGCACCAAGTATCAGTGCGCCCATACATTCCCTCTGGAATGCACAGAAGGAATGAATGTAGCCGGAAGGATCAGTGGGATTCCCAATAAAGTTCAAAAAGTTCACTGGTCAACTACTAGTAACCATTGTGGAAAAAGATCTGCCCAGTATGCTCAGAGTAGCGTGGTTTAAGGACATCTGAGTAGAAGTGATCATACCCTCCATACAAGATGAGGACTCCGATGAACTGCAAATAGAAATCCAAACGAATTCAAGCCCGTTTTCAATGGAAGCCTAGGCAAGTATAAGGTGATCACTATCTCTTTTAATATAGATCCTACAATTCCCCCTGTTAGACTGAAAGCAAGAAAAGTCCCTTTTGGTTTAAGGTCCAATGTGGATGAACAATTAGACAAGCTAATTGCTCAAGGGGTCTTGAAGCCCATAGGCTGTGCTAGGTTGGAGTCTCCCATTGTCACATCAGTGAAACTAGAGGCTTCAGTTTGCATCTGCACTGATTATAAATCTACCATAAACAAAGCATTGCAACAGAGTGCATACCCTGTACCAGAAGGGAAGTAGAATCGACATGGGAACCCCCAGAAGCCTATGCTTTCGTGGCTATAAAAGAACTATTGAGGTCAAATAGCATCCTGATACAGTATAATGAGACATTATCCCTTCTACTTATATGTGATGCCTCCCCCTTTGGCATACGGGCAGCCCTCAGCCATAATTGCCAAATGGAAAAGATTCACATATTGCATTCTATTAAAAAACACTGTCAAAAGCCAACTGCAATTACAGCCAGCTGGATAAAGAGGCACTGGCTGCATTAGTTGGGTTTAAGTGTTTTCATAAATACCTTTATGGAAGTAAATTTGAAATGGTCACAGACCATAAGCCGCTGCAAAGCATCATTGCAGGAGACCAGCCAACCCCAAATATACTGTCTCCCAAAATTACAAGATGAACTATTTTCCTGACTGCTTACAACTATCGCCTTGTCCATTGTCCGGGCAAAACCATTAACCATGCAGATGCCCTCAGCAGATGCCCACTTCCAGGCCACATCGAAGTCACCTCTATACTTTTAATTGAGGAGCTTGCAACTGGCCCAGTCATGGCAACAGAGATCACAAAACAAACAGCCAAATACAGAACTTTGTGTGAATTTTAAACTGGGTGTGGAGGGGATGGCCGGAAGGATCAATGGGATTCCCAATAAAATTCAAAAAGTTCACTGGTCAACTATTACTAACCATTACGGAAAAACATCTGCCCAGTCTGCTCAGAGTAGAGTGGTTTAAGGACATCAGAGTAAAAGTGATCATACACTCCATGCAAGACGAGGACTCCGATGAACTGCAAACAGAAGTACAAACCGAATTCAATGATGAAAGCCTAAGCAAGTATATGGGGACCACTATCTCTTTTAATATAGATCCTACAATTCCCCCTGTTAGACTGCAACCAAGATTAGGCCTTTTTGCTTTAAGGTCCAATGTGGATGAACAATTAGACAAGCTAATTGCTCAAGGGTTCTTGGAGCCCATAGGCTATGCTAGGAGGGAGACACCCCTTGTCACATCAATAAAACTAGATGCTTCAGTTTGCATCTGCACTGATTATAAATCTACTATAAATAAAGTATTGCAACAAAGTGCATACCCTGTACCAGTAGTACAACATCTGTTGCATTCTTTTGGAAGAGGAAAACCCTTTGAGAAACTTGATTTGGCCTAAATATACCAACAATTTGCAATTCAGGGTTAGTGTGGCCCCAGGACTATTTCAGAGCCTAATGGAGCACCTCTTACAGAACATCCCTGGAGTGATGTCATATTTTGATGATGTCTTCGTGGCAGCAGAGAACAAAGAACAACTAAAACACCGGCTGAGGCTATTGTTTCTGTCAATTCTAGAATCTGGTCTTGAAGTCAAAAAAGAAAAATGCCAAATAGCAGTACCCAGGGTCGAATTCTTGGGGTATTTAATCGATCAGTCAGGCATGTACCCCACTAGAAGCAAAGTCAAAGCAATTAAGGAAGCCCTCATTCCAACAAATAAAATGGAACTGCAGGTATTTCTGGGACTTTTAAACTTTTACAGTATTTTCCTGTCACAAAAGGTGACCGTTACTGAGCCACTACACAGGTTACTCGAGAAGGAAGCAGAATGGACATGGGAACCCACAGAAGCCTATGCTTTTGTGGGTATAAAAGAACTATTGACATGAAATAGCATCCTGATACAATATAATGAGACGTTATCCCTTGTACTGACATGTGATGTCTCCCCCTTTTGCGTTGGGGCAGTCCTCAGCTGTAGAGTGCCAAATGGAAAAGAGGCGCCAATTGCATTCTACTGAAAAACACTGTCAAAAGCCGACCGCAATTACAGCCAACTGGATAAAGAGGCGCTGGCTGCGTTAGCAGGGTCTAAGTGTTGTCATGAATACCTTTATGGAAGGAAATTTGAAATGGTTACAGAACATTTGGAAAATATCAACATTAGCATAAAATGGAGGGATTGTCGAATCACAAACACCCCTCCAAAGCATTAAGAAAAATAGCCATTTCTGCAGAAACCAAGTAATTAGTGCAAAAGCCTCAAAATTAAAAGCTTCTCACAAAGAAAAAAAAATTCTCTGCTGCTCAGCTAAGCGAAATAGCCTCAGGTGAGACAATAAAGAGCTTTCCACAAATGGATACATTGTAACTGCTGAAGAAAACTTCAAAACCGCAGGAATGAAGTAAGGAGTAGCTTCTGCGCTTTAACCTGAGGTTATTAGAACTGATAGGATTTGGTATGGAAGGAGTACGATACACAGATATTTTCAAAGACACTATGTGAGAAATGCTTTATTCTTCTTATGGGAAAAAAATAAACTACAAAACTACATGAAAATAGCAGTTTGGCTTTCCACGATGGAAGCATTGATACATCCAAATCTTATTAATGTGGAAAAAATCGTATTGTATAAAGATATTTTAAATGAGAATGGTGAACTTAAAACTAGACAACAATTACAAAACCAAAGGGTGGACTTAGCATGGTGGCTGCATTTGAAATACAAGCAAGATATGAGAAAGGAACTTTGCAACATTTGATAAGATACTGCTAGGGACAGATGAAAAACTGATTTAAAAATAAATAACTATTTATTAAGTTACAAAATGGAAAAGCAGCAAGTCAAAGAAACAATGATTGTATGAGCAAAATTTTTTGGTTATACTATAGAACTAGATAAATGGCAAAAACTTTGGGACAGGAGCTATAAATTGACAATGGCTACTAGATACATGAAAAATCTGTATAAAATGTTTGATAGGTGGCATTTGCCATCGGCAAGGTTAGCAAAAATGTTTGGCAATATGTCTGCCAAATTTGGAAGTGTAATCAAACCCCAGGTACTTATTATCATATGCGGTGGATTTGCACGAAAGAAAGAAAATATTGGACAAAAATACATACATGGTTTGAAAAGATAATTAAGCAACATATAGATATGAAGCCAGAAATATTTTGTTGGTTATATTACCTGAGGGTCATGATGAAGGGACTGTATACTTAGTCTTTCATGTATTGACAGCTGCAAGGATTGTATTTGCACAATATTAGAAAAATGAAAACACTTCATCAGATAAGGACATAACTCAGAAGAGACTATGCAGAGATGGATAGATTGACACTAAAAATAAAGGAAAAAGATGACTCATAATATTATTTAACATGGAATAGGTTTTATGAGTGGTTAGAGATAAGAGATAGAAAATAGCCAAAGAAAGATTATTGTTACGTATGAATTAAATATATAAGAAGGTTTGTAATTATAAATAGATTGATATAATTCCCAGATTTATAAACAAGATAATACAAAGAGAAATCTATTAAACCAACCTAGTTACACTATTATTGTTATCAGTATACATGTTAATATCTGTTTGTATTCTTAATTTTTTGTAAATGATATAGCAATAGCAATAGCAATAGCACTTTAGATTTATATACCGCTTTACAGTGCTTTTTACAGCCCTCTCTAAGCG
>JAOYMU010004180.1:0-10306 GCA_025802295.1 Psammodynastes pulverulentus | reverse complement strand
TAAGATAATCTGTATATAGTACTCGCTGATAACTTATCACCTTATTTGCATTTATTGTTGTTGTATGTTGTGTTTGTCTGTTTTGTCTTTTTTAGTGTATAATATGAATAAAATTATTTAAAAAAAAAAGAAAAGAAAAGACAAAGTGTGCTGTTGGAGAAGAACAAGAGGCCTTAAAGCAGATCAAAGCAAAGAGAAATTCTTAGAAATAACTTGGCCATGTAGCCTCAAGGAGTGCTTTACTTGAACCTCTATTAATGACACATCCCTTTGAAGGTTTGCAAAGCCCTAAAGGACAGGTCTACATTTCTTCTGCCCAAGTGCATTTTAACATATCCAGGGCTGGAAAACCAGACCTTCCACAATAAATTGCTGCCTATATTTCTCTCCTATGGGAATATTGTTGTTTTCCAGTGGGTTTTTTTTTTCTCCACCACTTTCAGACAGGATATCTGAAAGCACAACATTCAGTAACAATTTTTAGAATGACTTCTGGGACTTCAATGCAGATTTTGGAGACTGGAGGTTGTCTAAGCCTTTGCTCGAAGGTTGGTTTTTAATCAAGAATACTATAAATCCTTAAATTAGAACTACTGCCACAGTAAACGTACTCATTACTCTTCTTGAAGTAAAGCCTCTTTTGCACTCAAGAATGTTGCAAAAGATGCTGATACTTCCAAGCTGACCAGGGATTATGTATCTTCCTGCGATTGTGCTTAAAAAAAATGCTATTGGTTAATCTGTAGCTACCTATATATTTTCTAGTGCCGATTTTCAATTTCTGCGTCATGTTTTATGGTTTTAATATTTTGATTTTTACTAGTTCTGTTCTCTTATTCCAAGTATAAGGGGTTGGCATTTAATATCTGGAAAGAACAAGGACTTTCTGTCCATAAATTTATTTAAACTGGTTCTCCCAACTGTATTCCAGGGGGAGCATAGCCTATCCACAACACATCTGCCTTACTTTTTGTTTGAAACTCCCAGACTTCCTTGCTGAAAATCCATGGCACACAATTTGTCTCAAACACTTTGGCAGGAAATTACGAGAAGAAACTCCCAATAACACACAACCTCTGATAGGTAGAAGAAGTATACTTCAAAAAACTAACAAAAAAGCTTGTGTAAGCTTTTCCTAGAAAGTTGGTTTTTAATCAACAATATTACAAATCCTTAAATTAAAACTACTGCTACAGTTAAAGTACTCATTACTCTTCTTCTAAAACCTTTTTTTTGGACTTTGGAAGGTTGCAAGAGATAGTTCCAAGGTAATCAAATTATTTATCTTTTATAAAAACCCTACATGGCATGAGGCCAGGTTACTTGTGGAACTGCCTTCTCTCCATTACATTGGTCCATCACACCTGGTCAGGTATGGAGGATGTGTTACAGACCCCTTCATTTTAAAGAATTTCAACTGGTGGGACCCAGAAGAGAGCCTTTTCTGCTGTTGTCCCCATCCCTTGGAACATTCTCCCCCCAGGGGTGAGGTGGGCCCCACTTTTCTGACTTTCAGGATCTTGCTCTGCCAGCTCACTTGAGGGTGTCAAAGGAACAGGCAATCTTGGGATTTGTTAGTACCTTGAAGGCCCTATCCCCACCTTTTAAACTTCATGTATTTTATTTTTATTTTAACTACCTCCTACTGGGATATAATATTGATATGGTTTATGTTTTAATTCTACAACACCCAGAGTCCCTGGAGATTTTACAGTATCCTTCCCCTGCCATGCCCACCAAGCCACACCCACCAAGCCACACCCACATAACCAGTAGTAAAAAAAATTGAATCCTACCACTGTAGTGACTATATGAGAACTGGCTCTCACTGTACCATTTTGTGTCCTTTGAGGCAGAAGACAACAATGGTAGGGCAAATCATGAAACACGCTTAACAGAGTTTAAATTTCACTGAATAAAAAGACAAAACCATAAGATCTACTTTTTAGACATCACTGCTGTGCTTACTACAGTTCTTAATGTAATTCATTGTGGACATCATAATGTTATCTGTTCAATCTTGTCCAATTCTCAGCAATTCTATGGACATAATGTAGACATAAAATACCATGGAATTACATTAACATAAATTAATATAGTATAACAATAATGCAGACTACAGTGACAATCCCAACATTTGTACTAATCTTCAGTTGTATAAAGTAGATGGAAAAAATGCTTATCTGTCACTTCTTTGATCTGACCTGTCATATCTTCCTGATTTTGGACAACCATTCATTTTGTTTCTTCCACCTGAAAAATGTCCGTCCCCCCCCAAATGGCCAAAAAGGCCAAAAACCAGGCATGCATGCATTGGCCTGCTGGTCTTCGATTTTCCAGCACTCCAGCATGCACACATGCATGAGAGTTCTGGTTTGGGCACTTGGGGCTGAAAAGGTTTGCCATCACTGACCTATACCATTTGAGATGAATGACTATCCAATCTCTTCTTAAAAACCTCCAGTGATGGAGCACTCACAACTTCCACTGATTAATTGTTCTAACTGTGGACATTTCTTTTTACTTCTTGGTTGGTCCTCTGCTTGATTAGTTTCTATCCATTGCTTCTTGTCCTGCCTTCAGGTGCTTTGGAGAATAGCTTGACTCCTTGTTCTTTGTGACAGCCTCTTAGATATTGGAACACTGCTATCATGTCACCCCTAGTCCTTCTTTTCATTAGATTAGACATACACAATTCCAGCAACCATTCTTGTTTTAGCCTCCAGTCTCCTAATCATTTTTGTGTCAATAATGGAGAGGAGAAGGAAATAAGGCCACGATAGGTGAAAAAGAAACACATCTTGATGTACATCTCCCTTTCCCTTGTACAATGCCTGGAAAAGCCATTGCTAACATTACCATTAGGGGAATTATCTGCCTTCCTTGTTCCAGTTGAGCTTAGTTATCATTCCTTCTCCTACAGGACATTGAAATCTAGCTTGCTCACTGGGTATATTAAAGTATGAACATGGCTCTTAACACTCTATATTCAGAGATGGGCTCAGGGATGTCATAGGAGAGAATAAAGAAAGTCAAAAAGTTGGACATAACCATGAGATCAAAACTCCTGGATATGCTCCTCTCGAAGCAGAAAAATCCATGTTGCTATTATACTTTGCCCTCTATGAATCTAATTGGACTAGAATTGATGTCTTAAACCAGGGGTTTCAAACTGGATTTCTTTGAGGGCCAGATCAGCATTATAGTTCTCATCTGCCAGCCGGGGGCAGGGGGAGAGATACGGGTTGGACGCCTCCTGCAGTGCCCTGCCCGCCAAAACAGAGCCTGCACCTCCCCATGCCCTGTTGGCTGCCAGAGTCATTGTGGACTAGTCCTTTGCTATTTCCAGGCCAGCCCAAGGAACCAGATTTAAGTACATCCCACGGGACAGATGCGGCCCGCGGGCCTTGAGTTTCGCACCCCTGGCTTAAAGTCACCCAGCTGGCATTATGCCAGTTTGGCAAACCTAGAACTGACTCTCCAGTTTTTAGTCCAGTGCTTTTAACCATTACACCAACAATGTCTTCTGTGGGCCTTGGCCCCATAGGAAACTTTTCATTGTATTCCACAGGCACTAAAATGTTGCCATTCTTAATTTAATAGGCACCACAATGCTGTCAAATAAACTTAATGAAAAGGGTTTCGTCTTAAGTCCTAGAAATATAAATAAAAAGAAACTCCTGAGAAATGCTTTATCTAGTCACAACGACACATGAAGTAAAAATCCTAAAGACACACCATTCCTTCCAGAAGACCAACTTTAAATATAATTATGTTCCTCCTTATCTGAGCATTTGCTGGCAGTGTTCTCTGCCAAACAGAAAAATTGTACTTTTTTTTTTAAAGCTGCAAATGTTGCATAAACAGCAAACCCTTTTAATATAAGGGAAAATAATCCATCAAAACCACCATCCAAAGAGCCAAAAATATGGAAAGGGAGACAAATGAAAACAACTGCAATATATTTTAATCAACAAGGCTGAAAGCTGAGGACATTAATTCCACTGTGTCCGAGTCTGAAAAATATGATAACAGAGAGAGGTCTGTCCTTTCCCTCAATGAATATTTTCCTCTTCAGATTGCCTGTTAGGAAATATTCTGTCACTAGAAAATGAAAGACACTAATAATGAAGCATTGGAAAGATATAAATACATTTGTTTATGGAATAATTTGACTCTGCTTAGAGCATTTAAAGGATTCTAGTTGTCCTATAGGTAATATGTAAGCCAAGAACAGATAGGTTGCATCACAGAATGGGGCAAATTGATATGACCCACTTACACTGGCATGGTGGATATGCCCTGCACTCTATGGCTCCGGCTACTGTTGCTGCTCATGGCACAGTCCATCCTCTTGTTGAATGTTCTGCCCACCTACCCACTTACCCCACCCTGCTTGCTTGCCCACCTGCCTGGGCAATTGAGCAGTGGGCAGAGTTGTCTCCATGATGAGTTGTCCTCCCGCAGCAAGTGAGTTGCCCCTATGGTGAGTTGGTCATGCCAAGCTGTTCTGCAGTGAGTCAGCGGCAGTAAGTGGGTGCAGGTGAGTTGGTGATAACAAGCTAGTGGCAACAGGATGGTCATGACAAGTTGGCCATGGCAAACTGTCATATATCCTGCAGCAATTTTCACTACTTTTCATGATTTTATAAGTAAATTGATTGATTGATTTATGAAGGAAGGCAGGAAGGCAGGAA
This sequence comes from Psammodynastes pulverulentus, assembly GCA_025802295.1. Lineage (NCBI taxonomy): Eukaryota > Metazoa > Chordata > Lepidosauria > Squamata > Psammodynastidae > Psammodynastes > Psammodynastes pulverulentus. Next base: position 5,609 of record JAOYMU010004180.1, on the reverse strand, counting down.
GGAAAGGAGAAAGGAGGGAAGGAAGGAATTTTATTTTGTATTTTTTTTTAAATTCCTTTTACCGTGGACTGTGCAAGAGAATATTGTGTATTTGTATAATTCAAGTTTTTATAGCATTTTACTCTTCTTGTACACATACGGTTGCATTATTTTATTCTTTTTAACACTGTAAACTGCCCAAAGCACCTTGTAATAGAGATGGATGGCAAATAAATTTAAATAATAAATAATAAATAAATTTCCAGCAGCCTTTTCTACGTGATTGAATCCAATACAAAATTGTTCTTCCTGTTAGGAGTTTTTTTTTCCTTGTATTGAATTGGACTCTGCCTTCTTGTAACATACATCCATTAACCAGTGTCCTGCAGTCTGGGACAATCAAGAACCAGCCTCAACCTGACCATTCCGGAATTTGAATAGTTGTATCACATTTGCTCCAAGGACTCTCTTCTCTGGGTTAATATTCCCAATTTCTTCAATGTTTCTTCAAAGGATTTAGTACATATCTCTTTCAGGAGCTACATATGGCAGGAAGAAAGTCCCTGGATGTTCATATCGCCCTTCTCTGTCCATTCTCAAGGATGTTCCTGAATCCTTCTTGAAGTATGATTCCAGTATTCAGCGTAGTTTCTGAGCAGTTCAGGTAAGCTGGAACTATTGTTTCCCATGAATTGAACATTGCATTTCCCTTTCCCTTTCCCTTTCCCTTTCCCAAGGCCTACCATGATGATAGGGTTAGGGTTGGTGAATGGACTGGAATTTTCAATCCTTTTGCTCCAACAATTTGGTTGAAAAGTGAAGAACTTGAGAACTGCTAAGAAAGGGGAACTTGGTGGCTGATACTGAGGAACTGCTATTGCTAGAATGACAGTGTCTCTTTCCCTGCCTAGGCGAGAGAGGAGGAAAGATGTAATGCTTCCAGTTTTTTCCTCCCATTCATAATGGGTATGTTTAGACCTCTAGCTAACCAGGTGAGCACAAGGTTAGTGGAGAAGTTGATTAGGGAATGATTAGTTGGGGGTAGCAAGGTGGGTGTCTGGGGCTAATGTGTGCTGGGCAGAAATATCCCAGAAATATGGTTAATAGCCAGCTGCTTGGTTGTATCTAATTGGGTTGAGTGATAGAGTCCTTTGACCTGGAGGTTGACAGAAGAGTTTTGGAGTATCTGGGGAGATGGAATAGGCAGTAACATAATGGTGATAATGAACAGGAGAAGATATGATGGGAGATGGGGACAGTCTGTTCTTGGGGAAGGCTGTTTCAGTGTGTTATTCTGATTCAGTGTTCCAGCCTTCTGGTCTTGACCCTAAGGCCTAGTGATCAGACTGTCAGTGACCCAAACTGTGGGCCATCATTTCTAAATACTAGAGCAGCCTGTAATAAGATCTCTGACATTTATAATTTAATAATGGAGGAGAGGACCAAAAAGACATGTTTTACCAAGACTTGGCAGGCATGGAGGTATGTGTGCTCCTTTCGGAAATGTGCACATCTGGGTGTTTAGTATGGCATCATTTGCATGACCATGATAGGGTAAGGGTAATAAAGAGGCAGTGGAATGACTACGGTAGGGTAGAGACAATGGGCTGAGTGTTGGAATGTGAGAGATATTGGTGGCTTCTAGAGGCACTGACCTACTGATAATCAAATGTGAAACTCTGATTAGGTTGAACAATAGGGATCAGCCTCCCCACTGCATTGTGGCTTTCCTACCTGACCCAGTAGATTATCATCAGACATTGTGTCTGTTTTATCTTGGGACAATGAAGACACAATATGGAGTGTGAGGATTATATTATTAGGCCCTTGTCATGATCAGTTCATTCTCTTTAAGCCTTGGGGTTCTTTTCAGTCACTTCCTCCTATGCCTGCAGGGAGAAAGAAACTAGTTAATTGGCCATCAATTCCAGAGGGAATTTGAGGGTCAGTCTGATGCACAGTTCAACTGTAGTCTTAATCACTATCTGGAATGAGGAACAGCATGTTGTTGCTATTCCTCATTCTAGGCGATGATTAAGACCACAATTGAATGGTGCATCAGTTTCAGAGATCTAATTTTCCTGGAGGTGTATTCAGGAATATTATATTGGGTCACACCTCTGCAGATTGTGTCAGTAGATCCTGGGGAGGCCCCTGATGTTCAAGACATTCTAGGAGATGAATAAGCAAAAGGTTCATCTATTCTGCTGGAGAACAATGAAGAGCAAATCTGATTGAACAAGGGTAAAATCAGTCTCCCAATCTTCAGTCCTGCCTCTTCATTCTATTTTTTACAATTATCTCATGGAACATCATATGCCTTCTTATTAAGATTGAGCGAAAAGATATGGCTTCTTTAAAATATTAAAGTCATTTGCATTCCTGCACACTATGAAGCGTTTTGGGGAGACTGAATCCAAAGTGCCACATGTTCATTCATTCATTCATTTCTAAGGCTGTCCATCTCAGTCAATGACTTTTTTCTCCATAAGGCAGGACAATAATCATAAAGAAGGTTCTATTACAAGTCATCAGCCTGTAGGGTTGTTTTGCTTGCACACATTATCCCACACACACACCCTCCCTCCAAAGGAAAGGAAAAGAAAAGAAGAATTCAGGCAGGCAGACGTAAGAGAGAAATTCCTCCACCCACCCACTCTGCCCCAACTAGCACTCCCCAAGGGACTGCGGCGTGAAGCTCCATTGATCTCCCGTAATCGCTCCAAGAAGAGGTTCAATAAAGGCCATCGCTCTGCTTTACCTAAATTATACCAATTGCTGTAATTAGCAAGCTCTGTGGAAGCTTTGTTTATTTACCCAACAAACCGAATCGCTTGGGGAATCGCTACAGACATGACTCCTTATGGTAGTAAACCTTGCATTTCATCAAGCAAAATTGGGGTGAAGGATCCCATTCCCTCCCCACTCCACTAACCTGCTTTCCAGCTGTGTTCTCCTGTGCAGGGCAACCAAAGAAGACCCAGCTGATCAGCTGGGACTTGGGAGGCAGAGAATAGATGGGGGCGGGGCCCGTCAGAGGTGGGATTTGCTGGTTCTCCAAACTACTCAAAATTTCCGCTACCGGTTCTCCAGAACCGGTCAGAAGCTGCTGAATACCACCTCTGCTCTGGGCAGTTCACAACATTAAAACAGAAAAATATATACAAGTACAAATACAACATAGGCAAGAAATAAAACACAGAGCCAGCTGGACAATCATCAAAAGCCCTCAAGATAACCAGGAAATAGACTCCATCACACATCCACAGATTTAGGCTCAAGCACAGAATCAGGTCTTCAAGACCCTGTGGAAGGCTAGCAAATTTGTAGGGCCAATACAATATCTAGAGGGCTGATGTTCTAGAGCAGGGATATCAAACTCAATTTCATTGAGGCTGCATCAGGGCCGTGGCTGATCTCAGAAAGGGCGGGCTGGCATTGCCAATTGGGTGGGCATGGCCAACTGGGTGAGCATGGCCAACTGGGTGAGCATGATCACCTTGACACCACTCCCCAAATTGCTGGCATGTTTCCCCTTTGCACTGTGTAGACAGGGCCGAAGCTACGCTGGCTGATCTTTCCACTTCGCACTGGGTAGATTTGGGTTGATCTTTCCTCTGCATTGGGTAGACCAGGATGGCCCTGTGGGCTGGATCCAACTATATCACAGGCCAGATCTGGCCTGCAGGCCTTGAGTTTGACACCTCTGTTCTAGACGGCAGATGACACAGAGAAAAGGCTGTTGTGAGTATCCAGCTTCTGGGTATGGCTCAGCATCACATGCAACCAAGAAAATTGGTTTAACTATGGTAATAGGTAAACTATGGATAGATATTCCAGAAACATAGTCACTTAATTCTTTTATATTTTTTGTCTCTCCGGCCAAGGTACCTATCTTTAGCCACAGGTACTGCGATATCCTTGTGTTTTATCTTCCTTTGCATCCTTTGGCCAGAAATCTCTTCCTTGCACTGTCCTTACCTGCAAATGTTCTCTTGCTTTATATGCAGTCTCTGCAGTTCTGTTTATTGAGTTTACTTCTAGTCTATCCAAGCATTTGGATGAACTAAGTCATTTGTTTTCTACTCTTAACCTCCCTTTTGTATTTGCTATCTCATTACTCAATGATATTTCCTCAATTGCCCCTGTGAGATAATCTGAACATTCATGTGTTTGAGTGTATTATTATTTTTTTGCATGAAGTTGTGTTGAGTAGAGTGTTGGATGGTTGAGTTTTTGCACAGGATTATTGCCAGATTTAGAAAAGTGTGCCAGAATATGAGCCAAGTTCATTATAGTCTTGGAACAAGCACAATAACACAAATTGCAGGTTTTTCACCATTAATGGCAGCAGGGAAGCAGAAATCCATAGGGACTGTGTTGAAGAAGTAGACTAAGTAATGTGTCAATTAGGAGTGTATGGGTTTGCGTATCACTTGATCTGACAAATTATGGGTCTGTCTGGATTCTTCGGTTCAGGTTTTTAAAGTGGAAAGGTGGCTTGAAGTTATTTCAGCTACCTTTCCTAGAAATCACAGATATATTATGAGTGTGTGTGTTTTTTTTTGCCATAGACAAAATGAGGGTACATGCTCAGAAATGATGCAAAACATACTCTGTCCTTATATACTTATCTCCAGGAGTGGGATCTAGCTGGGTCTGCCCGGATTGGGTGATCCGATTGTTAAACAGAAGCCTCTTTTCCTCCAAGAAGATCAGGAAGGAAAAAAGTTATGATGGGCCCTTCCACCCACCGTGATTTTTACCTGTTCTTTATCTGCTGAAGCTGCTCATTACGTCAAACCCCTGCTAAGGGCTGGGAAGCAGCATTTTCCCAGTGCGCATGTACGTTCCCGAACCGGCAGCAGCACCGGTTACATCCTATTGCTGCTTGTATCCCACATCTGCAATAGCACTTAGACTTCATATTGTTTTACAGCCCTCTCTAAGCAGTTTACAAAGTCAGCATATTGCCTGAAACAATCTGGGTCCTCATTTTACTGACCTTGGAAGGATGGAAGGCTGAATTAACCTTGAGTCGGTGAGAATTGAACTGTTGCCAGTCGGCAGAATTAGCCTGCAACTGCATTCCACCATGGCTCTTACAAGATCCTATGGAAGGCTTACATGATACAAGTAAAAATGTTATGGAATGTCATGAAAACATTTCATCTTTTCCTCCCCTTCTACCCCAAGGATGTCTACGCATATATTCAGACAACTGTGCACAAGATGGGATAAGGATATGAATTGTTGATGAGGAATGATTGCAAATTTTCTCTCTTTTCCATGGATGGGAGGGAGGGACTCTGTTGCTCCACAACCTCGGGCAACTCAGGGCAGGATACTGCTTCTTGATCCTTGATCTCAGGTGATAGCAATAGCACTTAGACTTATGTACACACACACACACACACACACACACACACACACATTGTGCTTTTACAGCACTTTCTGGCAGTGGTGGGATTCAAATAATTTAACAATTAGGTTCTCTACCCTAATGACCAGCTGGGTAGGCGTGGCTAGGTGATCATGTGACTGGGTGGAGCTCAGGCGATTGGGCGTACTGCCAAGTGTGGGCATACTGCCAAGAACCTTTAGCTGTTACATGGGTTAACCAAGAAGCA
>JAOYMU010004161.1:0-10308 GCA_025802295.1 Psammodynastes pulverulentus | reverse complement strand
AGAAGAAGGATTTATTCAATATCTGCAAAAAGAAATGGACTTTTAAAAAAAGAGAATAGGAAAGAAGAAACTTCAATACAAAAGGTATGGGATACAGCTAAAGCATATACTAGAGGACTGATTATAACACATATGGGTAAAAGGAACAAGAAGAAAAAACAACTCCAAATGAAACTAGAAGAATATAAAAACTTGGAGATGGAGCTACAAGAAAATCCACAAAAAAAAGAAGTTAAAAAACTTATGGAATTAAAGAAACACAAGATAGTTGATAGATAAAGAAGAATTAGCAAATAAAATTAAAAGATCCAAACAAAACTTCTTCGAAAATAAACCAGGAAGATGGTTGGCATACAAATTGAAAAAAGAGAAAGAAAAGAAAATGATTCATCAGCTGTTAGATGAAGATAGGACTATCTACCACCAGAATGAAGACAAAAGGAGAGTGATCCAAAATTACTATGGGAAGTTATATGACCAAGAGAAAATTGTAGATGAGAAAATTAGACAATATCTAGAGAAAGCTAAACAACCTACAGTGTTGGAAGAGACTAAAGAAATGTTAGATAAAGAAATAACAATGATGGAACTAACAGAAGCTATTAAGAGACAGAAAAATGGTAAAGCGCCAGGCCCAGATGGGTTACCAACAGAATTATATAAAACATTACAGGACTCATTAAGTGAGTCAATGCTAGAGATATTTAATGAACTATTAACAAAGGCGAAGGTACCAGATTCTTGGATGGAAGCATACATTACACTCATACCGAAAGAAGATACAGATTTACAACAGGTTAAAAACTATAGACCGATTTCCTTATTAAACATGGATTATAAGATATTTTCTTCAATAATGGCAGAAAGACTGAAGAGATTTTTAACTCAATTCATTCATACAGATCAGAACGGCTTTTTGCCCAGAAGGCAAATTAAGAATAATATGAGAATAATTTTGAACACGTTTGAGTACAGAGAAGCAAATGGCATTGATTTTTCTAGATGCTCAGAAAGCACTTGATAATGTGAATTGGCAGTTTATGCTAAGATAATTAGAAGAAATGAACTTTGGGGAAAGATTTATTAAAATGATCAGGACAATATATTGTAAACAAATGGCTAAAGTAATGGTAAATGGAGAAATGACCAAGAAAGTTAACATTAAGAAAGGGACAAGGCAAGTATGTCCTCTGTCACCATTACTATTTGTATTGACATTACAAATTTTAAATAGGGAAATATGGCAAGATGAGATAAAAGGAATGGAAATAAGAAAAGAAAAGTACAAATTACAGATATTTGCAGATGATTTAGTGTTCATATTAGAGGATCCATTAGTGACAGGACCCAAATTAATAAAAAAGATAGAAGAACATGGTGAAATAGCAGGATTAAAAATAAATAGAGAAAAAAACAAAAGTTTTGGTAAAAAAATATAATGGAAAAACAGAAAAAAAGTTTGACAGAACAATTAGACATTCTAAAAGGTAAAATATTTGGGGGTTTACCTAACAGCAAGATGTGTAACAATAAAAGAAGATAACTATGTTAAGCTGATACAACAAGTTAAAGTAGATTTGGAAAAATGGAAAAATCTGCAACTATCATTGATAAGGAGAATAGCAACTATTAAAATGAATATATTACCAAGATTATTGTATTTATTTCAAACTAGCCCTATAAAACTGGAGAAAAAAATATTTTGAGGATCTTAACAAGATGATATTAAAGTACACATGGCAGGGGGAAAAGCACAGAATTAATTTAAAAATGTTACAGGAGGCAAGAGTCAGAGGAAGGTTTGGATTATTGAACTGGAAATTATATTACCAAGCAGCAGCGCTATCATGACTGAAAGAATGGATTGTATTGAGGAACATAAGACTACTGACTTTGGAAGAACATGACGTTCAGCTGGGTTGCATGCCTTCCTATGGTATGGGAAAAGTAAGATAAATGGTTACTTTCAAAGACACTAAGGAATGCACTATTGTTAACTTGGGAGAAAATTAGAAAACAGAATTACTTGAAAATACCAAAGTCATCTGGCTTTCGACACTGGAAGCAGTTATTCACCTGAATTATTAATATGGAAAAAATTGTAGGGTACAAGCAGATATTGAATGAAAAGGGGAAACTCAAAACAAAAAAAGAACTAAAGGAACAAGATGACTTGGTACGAATATGTGCAAATACAAACTAGGTATGAAAAAGATGCTAAATTAGAGAGTTTTCACCAAGAAATGACAGAATTGGATATTGACAGATACGGAAGAAAAATTGATCAAAAAAATTCTATGGTTATTTACTGGGCATTAAAATGGAAGAGGAACAAGTTAAAGAGACAATGATAGCATGGGCAAAGAATTTGGGTTATAATATTGACATAGATGGCAGGAACTATGGGAAAAAATATAAATTAACAATGTCAACTGCATATAAAGAATATTTGCATAAGATGTTTTATAGATGGCATTATGCGCCAGCAAGGTTGGCTAGAATGTTCAAAGGTAAATCTGCTAAATGTTGGAAATATTCTCAGATACCCGGAACCTACTATCATATGTGTACAGAAGCCAGAAGATATTGGACAAAAATACATACATGGCTTGAAAAAATGATACAACAGCATATAGATTTAAAACCAGTTTTTTTTAATTGGGACTTATACTAGGAACTTATAGTAAAGAAATTGCATATCTAATTATTCATGTGTTAACAGCAGCAAGAATTGTATTTGCACAAAATTGAAAAAGTGATAAGATTCCAGCTGATGGGAATGTGATTAGAAAAATATTAGAATGTGCAGAAATGAATAGATTAATACTGGAAATTTTAAAAAAGGAACAAATTAAATACTATAAGATATGGGATCTAAATTATAATTGGCTAGAGAATAAGTATAGGATCTAGAAATTAGAAATTAGAAATAAAAGAGGATAGTAGTGAATAACTAAGAATAGAACATTGTTAAAATAGAAATGAAAATATATTAATTGTATTGTACTGCATGGGATATGTGTACCCAGACAACACACCTGATTAATGGAATATGTATTGATTATATAAAATAAAATTAAAAACTTGGGAAAAAACCAATAATTCCATTTCATTTTTATATTTGTTCCATTTAAACTGTTTAATCTAAGGGACTTCCATTGGTGACGTCACAACAAGACAGAGGGAAAAGACCGGGGCTCTGGTCTTTACCTTGGATTTTACACATTTGAAGAATCGATTGAGATACATCAAGTTCTGTAGGAACGGGTGGAAGAAGAAGGGAACCCAAGGAATAGCGAGGCGGAGGGTGACCGCCCCATTGTAATGGCGGGAGAACCTCTTAATCTTTGGCGTGAAGTGTTCACCATTTTGTTAATGGTGGACCTGAAGTCGCAGCAGCCCAGCAGAAAGGGGGAAGGAAGAACTGGAAACATTAAGTGGCATCGAGTGAAAAGATTTAGATTAATAGGAAGAGATGGCGGAGATTTAAAAGAAGAAGGTGAATCGCAGATCGAGAAGGCAAGACTGGGAGACTTGGGAGAGCAGCTGAGGTTTGACAGCAAGCGGTAATTCAGCAGAAACAAGAGTGAGACTGTTACATACCCCATAACTATAGAACGAGCCAATGAGCGGTGGCCGCTAAGAGTCACCGCTCATTGGTTAAGCCACACGGCAGGAAAAATAAAGTCCCATCAGTGGCTGAAAAGTTGGACAGCACCGCTATATAAAGCGGGCACTGAATGCGGCTTGTGGTTTTTGTGTTCCGGGTCCTGAAATAAACAGTTATCCTTATGACGCCTTGTCCTGCCTCTCATTCTCCACCGATCTAACACTGGCGACGAAGGTGGGATTGTAGAGAGAGATCAAAGGACGACCACGAGGCACGTCCATATTGCAAGGATCAACCAAGACCGATCACCCAGCAAGAATACTCAGCCATCGCGAGGGAAGAAGAATGAACCAGCCACCCAATATGACACACAGGCCAGCTAACATTGCATACAACCCAGCAAAGGAGAAATGGTCATCGTACATCAGCCGGTTCGAGATGTACCTCGAAGCCAACGATCTGCAAACCTCAGCCGATGGGAAGAAGAGGGCCCTCTTCCTCACCTACTGTGACCCTGAGCTATACGAGCTGGCTGAGGCCCTAGTCGAAGACGACCTGGCCACCATGTCCTGGACCGACCTGAATACAGCCCTGAAGGCCCACTTTGACCCTTCACCATCCTACCTAACCCATTGGCATGAATTCTACATCCGGACACAGAAGGAGAGCGAAACGGCCAGCAAATACATCGCCGCGCTCCGCAGGCTGGCTAAGGGCTGTCATTTCAGCAATACGGAAGAAATGATCCGGGACCGGATTGTGTTGGGAATGAAGGACAGAGCACTACAGAAGAGGCTCCTCGCAAGGGGGGACATCTCATTCAAAGAATCTGTGGAGGAAGCCCGGGCCGCAGAAGCATCGGACAGCTCAGCAGCCAGAATCAAAGGGGCAGCAAGGGTCCACGCCACCAAGAGTGAGCAAGGGCGGCCCAGCTCATCTGAATCCAAGGGAAGCAAAGAGGAAGAGAAGGGCATCCATAAAATGCTGGGGGGGGAAAGGCCAACTGGGCAAGCCAGCCAAATCGTGCAGGGGCTGCAGCAGAAAACACCCGAGGTCCAACTGCCAATTCAAGGAGGCCATTTGCTGGCGCTGTGACCGGTGGGGCCACATAGCCGAGGTCTGCAGAGCGGGGCAACCGACCGAGAGGGAACAAGCGAAGCCCAGCTCCCCCCCCTGACAACGAAGACCAGCAAAAAAGCCCAGCGGCTACAGACCGAGACGAGGGGACGACCACCGGGAGGAGGACGCACATTTCACATATGTGGGGTATGCCCAGACTCACGTGGGGGCCGCAGACGCATTCGCCAGCAGCCAGTTCACCACGTGGGTCACCATTGAGGGCAACCTGTGCAAAATGGAGGTCAACTCCGGGGCCTTCCTCTCCCTCATAGCTTGATCAGCCATCAAGAAGCTGCAACCTACCATCCAGAGAGAGAGTATCCAACCACAGCAGGAAGTGATCAAGGACTACCAGGGCCGCCCAATACCTGTCCTGGGAAGAACAAGCATCCAGGTGAAATACGGACATTTTGAGGGTCAGCTACCCATGAGCGTCATGGACCGGAACTTGCCAAGCCTCCTGGGAAGACAATGGGTTCGAGCCGCTAGGAATCACCCTCACAGGCATCCACGTAGTGGGGAGCGACGCCCAGCAGCCCCTAGACGGAGACATGGCAGAGCTGGCCAGCAAATTCCAGGAAGTGTTCAGCAATGAACTAGGCAAGTACCGGGGAACCCCGATTGCATTCGGCCTAGATCCCCAAGTAGCCCCGATCCGCCTTAAGGCAAGAAGGGTGCCGTTCGCACTGCGGCCTAAAATAGAGGAGCAGCTAGATAAGCTGGTGGTGGCAAGGGATCCTAGAGCCAGTAGACTTTGCCCAGTGGGAAACCCCGATTGTAACACCAGTCAAGGCAGATGGATCTATAAGGATCTGCACCGACTACAAATGTACCCTGAACTGAGCGCTGCAGCAGAGTGCATACCCTGTACCTGTGGTACAGCACCTCCTGCATTCCTTAGGCCGGGGCAAGGTTTTCGCAAAACTCGACCTAGCCCAGGCATATCAGCAGCTTCTGGGGGACAAAGCCACCGCAGAAGCCCAGACCATCGTAACCCATAGCGGTGCATTTAAGTGCAAGTGCCTGCAATTCGGAGTCAGCATTGCCTCCAGCCTATTCCAAAGCATCATGGGAAGGCTATTGCAAGACATCCCAGGCATCGTCCCATACTTCGATGATGTAATAGTGTCCACCAACAACAAGACAGAACTGTTCACAAGGCTGGAAACTGTCCTGGGGTGTTTCCAAGAGGCAGGTCTCCGTTTGAAAAAGGAAAAATGCCAGCTAGCCATACCCAGAGTAGAATTCCTAGGATTCCAAATAGATGACTCAGGCATTCATCTGACTCCCAGCAAGCTAAGGGCAATCAAGGAATCCCTCACACCCACAAACAAAACGGAACTCCAAGCCTTCCTGGGGCTACTTAACTTCTATCACATTTTCATACCGCAGAAGGCGATAATAGCAGAACTCCTGCACAGACTTTTGGATAAGGGGGAAGACTGGACCTGGGGAGCCCAGGAGGCCGACGCGTTTGAGTCCATAAAGAACGCACTAACGTCATACACTGTCCTGATGCAGTACAGCAACACGCTCCCCCTTGTACTTACCTGCAATGCCTCCCCCCCACAGAGTTGGCGCTGTCCTGAGCCACTGTCTCCCAAATGGCCAGGAAGCACCCATCGCGTTTTACTCAAAGACACTCTTCAGAACCGAAAGGAATTACAGCCAGATAGACAAGGAAGCGCTTGCAGCTGTCGCCGGAGTCAAGCGCTTCCATGAATATCTGTAAGGCAGAAGATTCGAACTGGTCACAGATCACAAACCACTACTGGGTATCCTCGCCAGCGACAAGCAGATGCCCGGAATACTATCTCCCAGAATGCTGAGATGGTCCATATTCCTTGCTGCGTATGACTATCACCTCTCCTACCAACCCAGTAAAGACATCGACCACGCCAACGCACTCAGCAGATGCCCGCTGCCCGAACTTGTGGAGGATCCAGCACCATCCACTTCCGTATTACTGGTGGAGACATTGGGGCAATTGCTGATGACGTCCATGGCGATCGCAAGAGCGTCAGCAAAGGACAAACTCTTGGCACGCGTTTTAAACTGGGTCTGGAGGGGGTGGCCAGAGGGAGACGCATGCGCAGAAATGCAACTGTTCCAAAACTGGAGAGTGGAGCTGTCAGTTTTAAAAGGGTACCTGTTGTGGGGTGAGAGAGTGGTGATACCCGAGCAGCTACGGCCCCAGGTTCTAAGGATCCTACATGAGGGGCACCCGGGAATGGTGTGAATGAAAGCCCTAGCGAGGAGCTACGTGTGGTGGCTGGGCATGGATAAGGGAATTGAGGAGTGGGTTGCCAAGTGCAACCCCTGCCAGGAAGTCTGCCCAGCACCCCCAACAGCGCACCCACTTAAATGGGAAAGGCCGGCAAACCCGTGGAGCGGAATCCACATCGATTTTGCTGGCCCATTCCAAGGGCAAATGTTCCTCATAGTGGTAGATGTGTACTCCAAATGGCTGGAGGTAGCAATCATGCATACTACCACAACCGAAGCTACCACACGAACGCTAAAGAAACTGTTCGCAACACATGAGTTACCGGATGTCTTGGTATCTGACAACGGCCCCCAGTTCACCTCAACACCATTCAAAAACTTCCTAGTAGAAAGGGGGATCCGCCATGCCCTTTCAGCGCTGGCTCACCCGCAGGCCAATGGGCAGGCAGAGAGAATGGTCCGTTTCACAAAGGAAACATTAAAAAAAATGGGCCCAGGGAACTTGCCGGACAAAATAGCACAAATGCTATTCATCCAGCACATAACCCCCCATGCGACCACCTCCAGGAGCCCAGCAGAACTCCTGATGGGCCGCTGACTACGGATCATTTTTGACAGAATCCACCCCAACTACTGCAATGACGCCCCCTCAGAACAGGAAGGGAAAGTCCGGAAATTCAACATAGGGGATCCGGTATATGCCAAGAACTTCACTGGAGGAAGGGTATGGATACCGGCAAGGGTAGTCAGAACCATGGGGCCCCGGTCGTACCGAATTAAGACAGAGGAAGGACAGCTCTGGAACCGGCATATTGATCAACTCCGGGGACGGGCAGAGCAGCCAGACACAAGCCAGGAACCAGAGAGAGAAGCCCGCCACGGGAGCAAGGAACAGCCCCTAGAAAACATCACAACCTCACAAAACACCACAACCTCACAACCACACACACACCCTTTTCCTCTCACGCTCACACAACCCTCACTAAGGAAATCAAACCCAGAGGGAATGGCCGAGGACTCACGTTTAGGAGAGAGGGTTCCACAGAGTCCGTCGAAGGCCGGCAGCTCGACGGACTCGACCGCCACCCAGGGAACCTTCCAGGAGGTTCCTAGGGGGGAGTCTTGAGTGACGACGAATCTGTCCGCACAGACCGCCGGCCCAGGGACAATTGAAGAGTGCAGGTCCAATTGCACCCACCGTAGCCCCGCCTACTTGCGTGACTATGTTCGCAAGACAGCCGGGGATTGGGTAGGATCCATCCAATAGGGGAGGGGTGTTACATACCCCGTAACTATAGAACGAGCCAATGAGCGGTGACCGCTAAGAGTCACTGCTCATTGGTTAAGCCACACGGCGGGAAAAATAAAGTCCCGTCAGTGGCTGAAAAGTTGGACAGCGCCGCTATATAAAGCGGGCGCTGAATGCGGCTCGCGGTTTTTGTGTTCCGGGTCCTGAAATAGACAGTTATCCTTACGACGCCTTGTCCTGCCTCTCATTCTCCACCAATCTAACAGACAGGAAGTGAAAGTATTGCCTGTGTATTGGAAAACGGAGATCAGAGCGGACGAGGAGGCAATCGAATGGAACATGAAGGAGAATAAGTGTGAACATTGTATGCGAGGGTGAGAAAGAATAGAAGATTCAGAGGTTGAGGGATTTGAAGTGTCGGCAGTAGAACTGGAGCAGGCTGGTGAAAGTGAAACAACAGAGAGGCTGATGCAATAAGACTGGGTGTGACTTGGTGTGACCTGCATAGAGCGGAGGGATCAGTAACACAAGACGGGATTGAATAGAAGATAAAGAAGGATTAAGAATTGGAATTAGAGGAAAGAGTGTGGAATAAAAAGCAAATTACTGAAAGAAATACCAACAACTGAAAGAACTATTTATAAATTATAACTTTTTATATATATAATTTAATACCTTATTTTACTGAAAGAATAATTACCAACTGAAAGAAACTAGTTATGAATTAGAACACATCTTAGTACCTTTGGGGGGGGGAATATATAGTAGTAATAAAGAATAAATATAAATATAAAGATTTAGTTGTTAAATAGATAGCTTAGGGAATCAATTAGGATAAGGGTATTTTGTGATTTATACACTGTTCATGAATTTATATACTGTTTATAAATTGTTTATAGACAGATTTATATATGCAAACAGGGAGGATTACATTAATCAGGATATAAGTAACTCATTTTTAAGAGCTATTTAAGGTATTTAAGAAGTATATTATAACTAAGATATTTATTTATTTATTGTATTTTAATTTACTGTATTCAGTTCTATTATCATGTAATATATATTATATACAGTGTAACATATTCTCGATTGTTTAAGAAAGAAATAATAGATAATCAAAATAATTAATTGGGTTAGCAGAAAGTGAAATTATATACTGTAGGATAGAACAACAAAGTAAAATCCTGAAAGAAATGAAAAGTAGCACTGCAGTGTGGAGATCAGGGAAGAAATATACGACTAACCCAACAGCAGCAGTGGTTTCACGGTCATCACAAAGAGCAATAGAAGGGATGTTAACTGGAGAGAAACAAACAACGACATCAAGCACTCCTAACATGCAGGCGACATTGCAAGCAATCCAGGACACAATGAAGATACTACAAGAAACAGTAGTGAAAAATCATGGAGAAATGAGAGCAGAGATAAGTGAAATGAAAAATGAAATGAAAAGTGACATGCAAAAAATTGATGAGAAAATGGGTTTAATCCAACAATCTATTGAAGAAAATGAACAGACAATAAAAGAAGTAGAAATAAGAACAGGAAAGACAGAGAAAAATTGGAAACAATGGACACGAGGACAAGGACATTGAATAAGGACTTGGAAGATTCTATTATTCACCTGGAGATGGAACAGGTGGCTTTCTACCTCAGGTTCCAGAATGTGGAGGAAGTAAAAGAAGAAAACCTCGGGACGATTATGGCTGAGATACTGGCAGGAACATTGCAAACAGACAACTTCTTAGGCACTAGCTTTTTGCATATTTACCATATTTTTCAGACTATAAGACACACCAGAGTATAAGATGCACTTTAGTTTTGGGGGAGGAAAACAAGAAAAAAAAACTTACCTTGGTTTCTGCCTCCCAGAGCAATTTGCCACCTTGCAGCAAGCAGAAACTGACTGTTTCAGTTTCACTTTCCCAGCACAGCCTAATTAGCACATGGCTTGGCTGTTTCAGGCTGCAGGGATTGCTATAGCCTAATGGCAATCCCTGTAGTCTGAAACAGCTGATGTTTGGAGCTCGATCCAAAGGACCATCAGCTGCTTGTGCTAATTAAGCTGTGCTGAAGCTAAAATAGGTTTTTTGCCGCTTGCTGC
>JAOYMU010003901.1:0-10350 GCA_025802295.1 Psammodynastes pulverulentus | reverse complement strand
AATAGAATAGAATAGAATAGAATAGAATAGAATAGAATAGAATAGAATAGAATAGAATAGAATAGAATAGAATAAAGTAGAGTAGAGTAGAGTAGAGTAGAGTAGAGTAGAATAGAAATTACTTTTGGATTTTTAAACATGTTTTGGTTGCTTTTGATAATACCAGTATATATGAACAGAAAACAACATTCACCTAACTGGCAGAAAAAAATTGATCTAAATAAACATGAATGTAGTTATCAAAAAGTTAACATATCAAAGCAATATATAAAATCTCTATGCCAAATTAGGGTCTGATATGAAGATCTTGAATTCAGTTCTGTGAATCCCAATCTGAGATTTAGTTCTGAAACAGAGGACAACCCTCTGTCTTGTAGGTCCCTCTGTAGACCTGAGAGCTACCCTCAGACTAATAGTACCCAGATCATGCGTACCCTCTAGATTCCAAAAATTCCTCTCTGGCATAGCCCTTAAAATCTGGAAAGTATAACCCTAAAACCTATAGAGCAGGGAATGCTAGAGAAAATCTAGAAAAAAAAACCTAGTAATCTAGAAAAAAATGCAGGCGTTTTTCTCTCCCTAATCTGACCTATTATGGCCAGCTTTATGTGCCCTAAATATGCATTTAGATATTACATATTTAGATATTTATCTATATCATTTAGATATTAGATATTATTTAGAGGGAGTCAATCCATTTTCCAAAGCACCAGATGGCAAGAGAAGAAACAATGGGTGGAAACTAATCAAGGAGAGAAGCAACCTAGAACTACGGACAAATTTCCTAACAGTGGGAACAATTAACCAATGGAGTGGCTTGCCATCAGAAGTTGTGGGTGCTCCATCACTGAAGGCTTTTAAGAAGAGACCGGACAGACATTTGTCTGGAATAGTATAGGATCTCCTGCTGGGGCAGGGGTTGGATTAGAAGACCTCCAAGGTCCCTTCCAACTCTGTTATTCTGTTATTTGCTTACAGTTAAAAAAACTGATTGATGCTTACAGATTCTCCTACACGCTGAGATAGTTTTTGAATTGGTTGCCTCCAGTTTGGGCAGTTGATCAATGGATCAACAGAGAAGAGGGGATTGTTAATAAGTTCTGTATCATTTGCATCACCCAAACAGTGTGAGAGTCAGCTTTGATTGGGTACCATTTTTGGAAGTCTGTTTCCTTTTCTTTTCAGAAAACCGTCCATGAAATGTGGTGCTATTTTTAGAAGAAAGTTCTAGGCAGCAGATCAAAATGTTTGTCTCCAGTTGCATTAAAGGCAATATATTTTGTTTTAAAATTTAGAAACCCATTTCCCCATCCTCCTCCTATATATGTTTCTTCTGTCTTGCCATTTAATCAGTGGTTGCATGGAGGATTGATTTTTCTGGCACAGTAGTGAGCCTTGTGAATGCTCATACTTCAACATGTGCTGAGATGGATTTCAAATTGCCATTTCCTCCTCCAGTCCACATTTGGCAAATTTTCTAGATTACTGTTAAGTCACAATTGCCATGTTGGTGCATTCACAAGACCTGCCTGTCACATTGCCTAAGGAATCAACTCAGCTTACTTTGTGTTTGCAACATAAAACTATCATATAAGAAAAACAATCCCATGAATGGACTTCTTGTTTTCTTAATGGGATGCATCAGACACATGGGTTTGCATTTTCATGCAATCATGCAAATTTAATTCCTGCTTTGAATCTTCCAGACAAACAAATAATTGTAATAGAAATGCGCCATTTTAGGTGTGGCTCAAAAAATACCGCCACTGAAATGGCAGAAATTAAAAGTGCCGCCATTAGAGTATACTCTAGAGTATATTAAATGCTCCCAAATGCCAAAATGGGAGATATTTTCTCTTGTTAAACAGTGTGTAAAAAATTTAGCTTAAGAATTTTTTTATTTTGGTCTTCCAACCTTTGGCCTTTTTAGAATTTTCTTCTCATTCCGAAAGGATTACTCCCAATATTAAGATACAATATGCTGAAATTTATAATTATGCAAACACTTTTGACTGACATTTTATTTTAATTATTTTCAATTTTCATCTGTGATTCTTATAGACAAACAGAACAAACAGCGAAGTACTGGGAGGAATTAAGAACAGTATCTTACAAACACATATAAGTATTACCAAGTTTGCTAAAAACAAGCAGTAGAAGGAAGGAAGCCTGTTTTGCAAAAAAGGCAGCTCAACTTTTTGTGCCCCTCGAGTCAGACCTGGTCAAATGGTTCAACAAGGCAATCTCATATCGCCTTCTTTAATGGCTATTGCACTCTGGTTTGTTTTCAACCCAAGGGAATGATCCTGTGAGACGTTTTGCATGAGAATCCTGATCTGTATGCTTAAATTGTTTCTTCTCCATCCTAGATCCTGAACAGAATAGTCCAAAACAAAACTGAATGGGGCGCTGTGCACAGTGTTCAAGATCAGTAAGGTAAATGGCACTCTAGATTTTCCAAGGCAGAGCTCTTTGTATGTGCACATTTATCAATCTTGACCAAACATCAAATTCTCTGGGAATCAGTTTGCGGCTCCCAGGATTTAATTAAATTTCTAAAAGGTGTGATAGCTGGAAGGCCAGAGGAGACAGAAGAGAAAAATGCATATGCTTAATTAATCGCTGCTTATTGCTACAAATCATGTCCAGTGTATTATATACAAACTAATAAATTTGTGTTCTAATGCAACTTTTTGTTGGATGGAAACAAAGGAATTTATTGAATATTTCCTTGGGAGTTAATGTAACAAGAATTTGCAAGATATAGAATATACCATATACATAATAATATAAAGAAGTATTTGCTCAGGATTCACTTTTATTCATATTTATGGTTGATTCATTTATGTCCATATTAAAAAGGAACAGGAAAACTACAGATCACTTAAGGAGCAGAGAATGTTCTGAATCAGTGAAATGAAAGAAGAACTGGTAACAGTAGCTGTAGTAACACTGTACATGAAGTATTACAAATTCTATTTCAACTCTTTGAAGTGCCCATGAAGCACAGGCAATTTGAGTTTCTCCTTCTTGATCAAGATGGTGGCAGCGACATTACCTCCAAGAGAAACTAAATTGGAACAAGCTACTGAACTACAGCAAAGGAAGAAGCTCGGCACAGAGATGGTATTGATTCTTTTTTCTTTCCTCATGGTAGATAATAAGATTTCACCAAGATACGTCTGGTGCTTGCTAAATGAGGACTATTAACGTGCAAAAAGGTTGCTCTGGAGTACATAATACAATTATTTAAACTGGGACAAGGCAGTTTAAACAACACAAGCCATTGACATGTGTTTTCTCAAAAAGATAGCAACGAGGAAAGGGAGAATGAATTTAATATTCATTCATAGACCGATAGGATCCTTAGCAGATTTGAGCATAACCTCAGGAAGATAGCCTTTGCTCACCCCTACATATAGTAAAATTCTCTACACATTTTTTTTGTATAAGTTGCATTCTTCAGTGCCATGCAAAGCCGGAATTAATGGGAAATGGGATGGGAGAAACTACTGTCCAAGGCAGGGCAGTGGTGATTCATTTGCACTCTCGCTAAGCGCCAAAGTCAGTGGAAAATACCAACCTGCCACGCCCAAGGATTATATTCAGACCACTCGGCTATATTCTCTTTAGAGTATTTACGTACAAGGTGAGACCCCATCCCCAAATATCACTGAAGCAGAAAATCCAACGAGTACCACTCATGTGAACATAACTCTTGTAGGCTTCTCCAGTGTAAGCTTTGAAACTGCTGTGATATTACAAAGCTTCTGTATATTTCACTCCGGTATGTTTTATTTCCACCAACACTAGCTTTTCACTGTTCCACTGTAGGGTCATTTTTACAGTTACAGCTTTAATTGCTGTTTAACCTGGGTCTCTTCAAGACATGTCATTTCTGCAGCTTAGATTATGATTCCCATTCCTGTAGCAGGATTTGGATAAGCTTTCACAGCTGTCCTTTTGCTGTATTCTTTGGTTACTACTTCTTTTTCTTTGCTTCCACAAATGTGGCCACATCAGCCGTAAAAAGGCACATACACTTGAGAATGGTGAATTGGAAGCATCAGCCTCTGTCTGCCTACTGGATCAGCTTTGAAACCTGATCTGAAGTTCTGGTAGGGGTTCCTTTCACCTCTTCAGGCTAAACAGGAGAGGGGAGCTGGTTCTAAATAAAATTAAATATCCATGTCGCAAGGCAATTTTTGTCATGAAAAGCTGCATTAAAAGATTGTGTGGAAGGAAGGAAAGAGCACACAATTGCAGGTAAATTGCTTTGCCTGGTGGATGTATTATTAATTGTGATTTATCTATCAGTATTCTGCCAGTACTACTAAGCCATCATGGTCTCTTAGTTCAACACCCAATTATCAAAGTTAAAGTGAGAAAGATATATTCTCCTGCATGAAAAATCCTTATTTTTTGAAGAGATTTTGAGAGACATGGAGAACAGAATCTATCTGCCATTGATCTTGGGTTCCCTGTGCTGTTTGCCATTGAATAGCCTCCCATTCCTTCCTGACTCCCCCATTTGTAAACTTCATCATGAGCTACACATACAAATACAGTGATTCCCCAATAATCTTGGCCTGGGCTGTTTACATACAATATTACAACTATTTGTAAATAGGGAGATTTGAAAATTGGTTTCTCCGAGAAATTAGACGGTACAATAATACCATGCCCAACTTTATTCCTGCACAAATGCAAGTTAGCTCTTAGAGACTCGTGTACTGAGAGGCAAACCCTGTGCAAAATCTGACCCCTTAGGAAAGACTTTTTTTTAAACCAAAGGAAAATGGATGTAGTTTCCCTCTTCCATTTGAGACAATGGGAAACATGAAGTATGGTACAATTTGATTATCATCCTCTCAAACATTTACTTTTCATTCTTTATAGCAATACATAGAAATATGCCAGACATCTGTGAAAACCCGATGGTATTTTCTCCCCAGTTTTTAGTTTAATATTGTAAATGAAACTAGTTCTGATATTATGCCTGTAATAGTTCCATTATATTTTATTTTGTCTTTATGTGTATGCATTCTCTGAATTTCAAATTTGAATAATGAAAAAAGGGAAAAACCCCAAACCAAAAACCCCCAAATTTATTCAGATGCCGGTAGTTCCATTGATTAAAATCTTCCCTCACCAATTAAAATGAGCAGTTAGCTCTTAAGTTGCTGGAAATTCCATCTGATTAAGCTATTCATTAACCTAAACAAAATTGGCAAGTGATGCCAAGCCAAGGATCTACAATCTTCACAATTCACAAAGCTATCTTTTATTGTCATGGTTATTCCAACATTATTCCAACATTTTGCTAATACATTATAGGAAACACAAAAGGGAGAGCCATCGTTGCAAAGTCCATGCAGTATTTTATGAGTTTATATAATTAATATTACAATTACATAGTTACAATGGGCTGAATACAGGGAAGGAATCCATAGTGGATAGCAGCTTCCTCAACTCTTATAAAACAGACTTCTCTTTCCATGTCAACTATGAGAAACATCAAATTAGATTTGGTGAAAATAACCAGAGAGGACTTTTCTTCAATGATAGAAATAGAGACTTGACAAGAGTAATATAGTGACCTGTTTTGTCTCGTTTTCCATGGTTGTACAATTTAGCAGTAGGCCCTGTGGCAAGGGCGTTACTGTTTTGGTACCTTTTCTATTCTCAAGCTTAAGCAAGGTCTTTACAACTACTGCAGGATTCAGATTCTGCAGAAACAAGACGATTTGACTTGTCAAGTTTTTGTATTGTTTCTGAAGGGATGGTGCTGGTGTTGGAAGAGGCGAAAAATTAAATGGCCGAGCATCAAGAAAGAAGCCTTCATCTTCTTATCTTCTGAAGAAATTGAATTCTTCACCATGACCTTCATTGAGCATAGCCTGCTCAGATCCTCCCATGCTCAAGAGCCTACATGAGGACAGTACAGATTCATCCACTGGTTATTTTTTTCCCAATCGAGGATGTGGATCCTAGATTTCCTCTACATCCAATCACTAGAAAGCAACATGGCTGTAAGAAATGAAATGGCGGCGAGACTCTAGGAATACAAAGTAGTGGTAAGAAATTAGCGTTTGCACCAGAACAGAAGAGAAGTCCAAGTGCTCGGAGGCAAAGTGTTCATGACACAGGATCGTGATCAGATCTGACCTCTCTTTAATGTAACTCCAAACATTAAACACTTTTATTGGGGTTTTTCAAGGGAACACCTGCTATTGTAGGAAAAACGTTTCAACACATTTTCCCGCCATAATTGCCCCAAAGATGTTGATCATGTGAGTGACTATAAACTCAAGAAAACCTTTTGGGAGACCAGTCCTGGCTTTCCTGCATCGTTTTTATTTTGATCCTTTGAGGAAAAAATCAAGGAAGGTCCCAATGAATAAAAATAGCCTTTTCATGACGCAAAGTGGGGCTGCAACTGGAATCTAATCCAAATGAGACATGTTTTCCTTATACTGTAAGCCTAAATTAAATCATCTAAATCACGCTTGTGAAGAAAGAAAATCTTAGGATGGTGCCCTACTGAAATAAGCGGTTTGGCGGAGACTTCTTGGATTCTCTGTCATCCAAAAAATCTTGGGTGGACAACAATGCTGAAATGTTGCAGGGTCTTGACATGAGCTGAGAGGCAAAATTCAGCTTGCCCTGCTGCACAGTGCCCCTCTCAACCCCTGGATATGCCAGCAATGCCACAAGTTTACTATCAGTAAGCTTCTCTGGGTTTCAAGAATGGAAAATATGAGAGGGAGTGGCGCTGAAATTTGCAAAGATCTGTCGTTCCCAGCAGAAGAAATTTCGCGCAGAAAAGAGAGAAGTGAATCTACAAGGAAAGAATGAATCATTCTCCCAAGGGGTGTGAGCCAGGCAGAGTGTGATTGGTGCCATTTGAGGGTACCCCTCGCTGGAAGTGCCCCCACCCAAAACTGATGTCTCATCATGTTCCAATTGTCCTTATATAACTTAGCTGTGGGCGGTTACACAACCTCACAGGAGACTCAACAGAGGCGAAACCATTCAAGATTCCCAGCCAAAGATACGTCTCCTTTTCCTGCGTGTGCCTTTGTTTACCAGATTCAGTCGGGAAAGCCGAATTCTTTATACATCAGCTGCCACTTGAAGTCTACAGCTTCCCCATCCCTTTTCTGGCCTGCGTGCCATTTCAGCCTGAACACACTTTTCACCATATCCCGGTTCTTCACCTTCCTACATCCCATCCTACCATACTGAATATCGAGGCTGGAGAAATGAGCTATTGTTATAGAGGAAAGTGCTCTCCCTGAAGAACCAGCAGAGTGCAGAATTAAGGCTGTCCCAGTCAGCGTAGTGAGAGTCATCACCACCACCACCATTATCCATGACTTTGCCACTGACTTGAAAAGAAAAATTGTATTATACCTACAGAGATTTCTTCCTCAAGAGAAATTTCCTGAAGGCTCTTCAACTCTGCCTGCCTATTCTGGAAAGGCACCTCTTGCTTACCGAAGTCAAGAAACCAGAGAGTTCATCCTAAAAATCTTTTCCACCCCAGTTGCTGCGACTGACATTGTGGGGTGAAACAAATGTATGTCCGTGCCTAACTGTGAAAGTAGCAGCACTTGCTACCTGCTAGGGCTTCGGTTAGAATCGAAAGAGCAAGAATCCAGTTTAGCCAACTTTTTGTTCCTCCTGCTGACTCTACCCTGGAGAGGGTGTTAGGCATTGATTTCAATCGCAGCAACCTTAACCAGAGGTGGATTTCCTGCCATGCCAGCAAGCCTTGCTTTGGACCCCATCTAACGTCTCTTGAATCCCGCTCTCTGCCTGCCATAAAACTAGCTGCTCCTGATTTATCTTCGCACAAGTGAATGATTGATGACCCAAGGCCCCTCCGTTAGGAAATCAAACATCAGCCAGGGATGTTTTGCCACCCTGGGAGAACTTCTAAAGTACACCCAATCCATGCCGCAATACCACACTTGCAGCCAAGGAGCCAGGTTGCAAAACAATTTTTTAAAAAGTACAAAAATTAAAAAGTTATCACTTACCTAGCACTCAGGACATGCTGTGCAGAAAGGACTCAGCCCAGAAGCCTCTTGCTGTATAATTCCACCTTGAAAGAGAGAAGGAAAGAAAGGGCAAAGAAAGAGAGCGCGCGCGTGTGGTGTTTGTGTCCAGCTGCCAAGAATCTGAGCTGGGAACTTACCACGTAAAGTCACTGACTTTTAGTCAAACAAGGGAAATCCTTTTTAAAACCTTGGCCCCGCCCAGACCAGTAATTATGAGGCAGACAGACGGAGGAGGGGCCTCCATACTGTAATGTGTGGAGTCAGAATGACACCCTTTCATGTCTGCAAACGGCAGACAACCTTCCCGCTCCTGAGTATTTGGGGCCGAGGCAGTCGGTATTTAGGGAGTCAACATGATTATGGGTTACAAGGGGAGGGGGAGTCAAGGTTATTCTGGGACAAAAGCTGGATTCTCATCTGGTTTGCTATGCTGTAGAGTTGTTGTTGTTTTTTATTTAGGGCTGATTCGGTTTTTTCTCTCTTTTTTTTTGAAACTTAGAAATGGAGATTTTTGTTCTGGGATGGAATGTTATTTTTGTAGCTTTCCTTTCAGGCCCAGCAAGTCTTAAGAAAGAGGAAATGTACACTTGGCCTTCAGGCTGTTGGAAGTACTTTGCATACCACGAGTGTCCTGCTTTATGAAAGGTTGCTGCCCAGTGCTTAAAAAACTCCAGATTTCAGAAAGACACACAGTCCCATTGGAAAACTCGGTCACCAGAAGCAGTTTGAATACATTCTCCATACATACCTTCTTCTGCCTCACTTAGTTTGTTACAGTTGTTTGTTTTCTGTGAATGTGAACTTTGGGTCAAACAAAACCATTTGTTGACCAACATCTCAGTATGGTTTGACTGGGAGAGCTGAATTCAAACAAGGGATGCTTTTCCTGCTGGGTCAACAGAAGGTTGCCCTCCAATCTTTCGTTGCTTCAGAATGAACAAAGCCAACTAGGCTTTTAGAGGCGTTTTACTACATTTGCCTTTTTCAAGTGCATGTTTTCTGGGCATTAATTGTATAATGAGATCTGGCACTAATTACAGGCACAGCCCTACCTCTGATTCATTTCAAATGAGGTTCATGCAAAACCTGTTCTCATTGGATTATGTATGCTTTTGATACTTGCTTTATCACTTCAGAAAATCTATTGGTTAAAATGAATGATCCCGGCATGAAGTTAGTGGCTCCTACTTTCTTGCTGAAAATATTTTGAGATCTTTCAGGTTTCATGAGTCAGATCAGAATATTTCTGGGCAACAGTGTCAGAGGAAAAAAAACTATGATATTTATTCTGAAGTATCAGTTGAACATCTCAAGATAGATTTGAAAAACTGTAATCAAAAACACAATTGTAAAGTCTGTGACAATCCACCTGGCTATTTTTATATTTCAGTTCCCCTGGGTCAGTCTAACCAGCCTGATACATAACAAATCTCATTTGTAGCAAAGTTTGGGAAGTCTTCATGGAAAGGCCAAGAATTTCTTGCAGCTTAATTTCTGCAGTTCCCAAGATTTTTTTTAGGCAAGCTATGATACTAAGTTAGAAGATGTTGTGACTTAAAACATAACATTTTGAATATACCCTGTATTTTCTCCATATTATTACCTACCATATTCCTTTCTACAGTTAAGTTACCGCCACTGAAATGTGTCTGAATATCTTAAAAAGTTTCTGTTTGAAAATGGATGCAAAATATAATTTATCCTGCATAGCAAGGAAGTAGATACAAGTACAGTACAGCTTGGATGGATGCCTCTCTTTCTCATGTGTGCGTATACAGATACATCATTGCCACATAGCATTTCTGATTTCTGTGTGGACTCTCTATGGAGATAAAATGGCAGGAAAGCCTCTGCCGAAGACTGAACCATTTGCAAACGTCTGGAGGCTTTGTCACCTTATAGTGACTTCCTTCCCATGTAGTTTTAATGCTAGGGTTGCCAGTGCTGGGTTTTTAAATGCAGGTCTGAGTTTTTCGATCCCTGTCTGAGTTTCTAGGTTTTTCTATAAGTTATAGTGTATGTATTAAATAGATAAACATAATTTAGTTTAAAACCGATTTGCTGTGTTTTTTGTTATCTGTGTTTTTTATGTAGAATCTATATAGATACATTTGAGCATGAAATCTTGTGGGGTTTTTTTTTTTAGGAAAACCCATTGACAGTCCTATCCAATGCAATACACAGCCTCAAGGTTACAGCAACTCTTTCATTTTGAAAAAGTTTTATTGGTTTCAGATACAAAATACATTGTTTACAATATGGTGAATTTTCTTATCTTATCTAG
>JAOYMU010003882.1:0-10353 GCA_025802295.1 Psammodynastes pulverulentus | reverse complement strand
GTCAGGGAGGTCTCTCTAATCATCTGCGCATGTTTTCCAGCTACCAGTTTGGTCAAACTGGCACTTTTTTAGCTCAAAAAAGTGCTGGTTTGGTCAAACCAGTAGCTAAAAAATTTGTGCCGATCAGCTGAGAGGATCAAAGAGTCCTCTCAGACGATTGGCGCATAGATGCGCAGTAGGCATGCGCCAGTAGGCACGCGCATGCATGGAAGGGAGGGGAAAGCATGCACAGACGCGGAGGGCGGGTTTGAGCTACCGGCTCGGCCGAACCGGTAGCCATATTTTTTCTACCGGTTCACCCGAGCAGCACTTTTTTCCACCGGTTCGGCCGAACCAATGTGAACCAATGGTCGAATACCACCTCTGTCTCAATGAGAGGCAAAACACACAATGCAGACAAAATGCAGGAGAAATGATGATCAGGGCTTAGATGCCAGCAGCCATTTTCTGTCTCTTTCTACAGAGAAGGAGGCAGGCTGCTGGGGCAAAATCTTAGGATCCGTCCAATAGGAAGTTTTATATAAACATTTATTTATTCTTCATACTGTTTCCCGTTTCCCTTAAAACATTAACAGAATCCACAGTGGAATAAGAATGAACATCTTTACTAGATAACTGACAGTCAAGCTGAAACTAAGCCAGTCAAGTAAAAATAGCAAACAGGGGAAATCTTTTACTCAAACTTCCTCAAGCCCCCAAACAAGTTACCCAACCTACTCCACATATCAAACGATAAGGTCTGTAAACACAAGTAGAGTTAATTAAATTGGTCTCCCAGAGGAACAGCGTGTTCACAAGAATAAACATCGCACATCCATGCCCCAGAATCAGCACATATGCACTTCCACATCCAGAACAACCCCACCCTAAACACTGTACTCCATTCCCCTGCAGCTGCCCCCAAGGCAAACCCCTTTGTTTGGGGTAACAAACATTTCTCCTTTCTTCACACTTCTCTGGATTTCATTTTTTATTTAAAATTGAAACCTCAAATTGTTCTTCTGACAGTCCCAAAGGAGAGAGCAATTTAGAACAACGCTTCACAATCCTGTCAACTTTCAGATGCGTGGATTTCAATTCCCAGAATCCCCTGACCAGCAGGCTGGAGAATTCTGGAGAATCGAGATCCACACATCATAAAAGTTGTTGAGGTTGAAAAACGTTGGTACAGAAAAAAATATTTGTGACAGCTATCACAGACCGACCATTTATCCAAAAAAAATTCTTCCTACTATATTATACCCTGGTCTGTATGTCATTGGAGTTACCTTAAGGTAAGATGGGCAAGCGGCAAGCCTATATATTTTACTAATAAATAAAATTAGGGATTGCACAAAGATGCATCTGTAAAAAGAAAAGCTATCTTGCTTTCATTTTCAACACACTTAAGCCACCAAATGGCTGTCTATTTTACTAAATCAAGTGGAAATGGAAATGTTGAGAGATATTATGGATATAAAGGAAATGGCCCTGATTTCTGGTTTTGGGGTTGGATTTATATTTAATATTTATGTAAGACTGTTCAGTTTATGGTGCATAGAAAGAACTATTAAACCATGTTGTTCCCTTGTCTGTGTGTCATTGGGGATTATGCACACATGTATTGTTTAAATGACAGCTAAACTATTCCATCTTGATTTTGTTTCAGCAAACTCAGAGTCACCAATCTAAGTCTTCTGTGAATCAGAGGTAATGAAGATCCTTTGCTTACAAAGAAACTGGCTCAGATTTCTGGCTTCCAGTTATGTGAACTTTCATTGGTATGGATTTATGTTTAATATTTAAATAATATATACTGTTCGGTTTGTGGAAAGAATTATTAAATATGTTAATGTTCTTAACTTTTGATAATCATGTCTAATGTTTGTCTACATCACATGAAATTCTGTAACTGCCAACATAACACCTTGCTTTTTTCTTGATCATTGGCTAGTTGGCTGGTATTTTAATAGTATATTTTATTAAGCTTTAAGCTTTATCGTAAGCAACTTAAATATTTTTAGAATTTGCTATTTTTCAGACTTCTGAATGAGGAAAGCGGCATTTTTTACTCGTAAGCCACTTAGAGTCACTCAGATAGTGAGATGGGTAGTGTATAAATTTCATAAATCGGAAGGAAAATTACTCTCAATGTAATAAATGGTGAATCTCTAAATTACTCATGTATTAATGTGCAATGGTCTGTCTGATAATATACGTTCTGCTATTTTGTTTCAATTTCAGGAATCCTAACTTCATCTGCACAACCAATAAACCATTTGATGGGCAATTAGCAAATGAAAACAAATCTATGATTTCTAAATGGCCAGTCTTAATTAATAGAGCCCAGTTAGATGGCTATTAATATTTGGTATCTTTGGATGGGTTTTGTGTGTTTCTGCATCAGCCACCAAACATTGGAGAATATGGCACATAGAAAGTCAGGACGGAATGAATCCCAACATGGTGTGGATCGGATCCTGGACAGCTATTATCTGCACTCATCCAGAAAGCAGATACATTCACTGTGAGGAATTCACCGAAGATCTGAGGATGCTGCCCCCCCCAAAAAATATTTTGGGCTCAAGTTCTGATGACCTTGAGTTGCACTGTAGGAGCTGTGGCCATAACCATCATAAGCTTTGCCTTAGGGGCGGTGTCAAAGCCATCACACAAAGCAAAAAAAATATGTTCACCTTGTTTAAGGTTCATCTTCTGAATTTTGTAGCAGGAATCATGGTCCTAATTCCAATTTTCTGGAACATGTATTCCATCTTGGATAATAGAGTCATTCAGTTTCCCAAGTCTTTCCAAATGCCTACTTTTCCAGAGCACTCATCCAGAAACCAGATACTACCATTGTTGGGGATTCATATAGAACACAGCATGTTTCCTGCCCCCAAATTTTTTTGGCTGAAGATCTAATGACCTTGGGAAGTCCCTTTGGGACCCATGGTGATTTGCTTTATGACCTTCGCCTTATGCACGACTGACAAAGACACAACCGAGAAAAACTTTGCTCACCCTTTCTAACCTTGCAGGTCTTATGAGCTTTTTATCAGGACTCCTAGTCCTTGTTCCAATTTCCTGGAACTTGTATTCCATCTTAATGAAGACAATGATTAGGGCTCCTTGGACTTTCCACATCCCTGCGCATCCAAAAGAGCAAGAGGTTGGAGCTGCCATTTAATTTGGCTTTATGGTTGTAAAGTTCTTCCTGGTGGGTGCTGTTCTGATTATTTTGAATAAAGACATTTGGCAAAATGTGGAGAAAACAATGTTTCATCCCCAGTAGACGAACCCCTGACAGCAATTGAGATTGGTGTGCAGTCTGGTCCTTTGGTGACCAGCTACCTCTGGGAAAAAGAAGATCCTGAGACCAGCCCAGATGATTTAACATCTGTAGACTATTAAGAGATTATTAAGGTATTATTTTTCGGCCCATCTATCCCTTGCACTGGGCAAATCATAGCTTTTCCAGAATTAGCTGGGCAATCCGATCCCCTCTCTCCATAGACACACTGTTGTTCCTTCCATTACGTAGGATAGTCTGTTTTTTTTCCAGAGTTTTTTCTCTGAAATCGGGGCCAGCCTGGAGGAATGGAGCCCAGTTAGGTGCTTATTTATTTGACACATTGGGAAGGGTTTCCTGGAGGACTTCAACAGCTGTTGGAACATTGGAGAATAGGGCCGGTAGAAAGTGAGGATGGCATGAAACCTGCTGTGGTGCGATCGCAATCTGGAGAGCCTGTTATTTGCACAGCACTCATCCAGAAAACAGATCTATCCACTGTGAGGAATTCACTGAAGACCTGGGGATGCTGCCAAAGAAATATTTTTGGCTCAAGATCTAATGACCTTGAGGACTCCTCCCCAAGTTGGTTACTGAAAGGTAAGAGGTTTTTCTTTCTTACCTACGATCTATCTGCTGTGTTTGCTGCCAGAGCTGGTTCTTTGGTAGCCTTACCCTTTGGATTTGAATGGGGGCACTTAGGAATCACCCAAGATGACTTTGGGACAGCTGTGGGCCCAGTTGGGAAGGGGGAATCTTGAAGACTGCAGCCCCCTGTGGGAGTAGCTGGAAAGTCAATGGTCTTTTCTCCATTTCATGAACGTACACAGATACTGCCCAAAGAAAGGTTTTTTTACCTACAAGATTGATCGATCAATCAATCAGTATTATTTATTTGGCCCATATCCAGCCAAATGTAAAATACAACGGTGCGATCTAGATAAATCGGATAAAATAGTAACAGCTAATAAAATAAATAATGGAAAATAACATTCACTTCTAGAAGGAATGAGCACCAGAACCATGTGGTTCAATTCAGCTCACTTACCTATCTCACCCCAAATACTCCAGATGAGAGAAGAGTAGTTTTGACAACTATTCATTATTTGGTCATAGACCACCATGTTTTTAAAAAAGGCTTCTTGGGGGCATTTTGGCTCAATTCAAATGTAGTCTCTGTTCTTATCAGTTGTAAAAAATAGTATTGAACAATGTTCTACACCACTGTATTGTTTAAGTAGATTTTCTATTAAATTCTCTATTACACACTATATATTACATGGTGGATGCTAGCTTTTATACTTATTTTCAGCATTCCCTATTTAATTATTCTTTATGTTTATTTACCGTATTGTGTTACGGTTTTCCTTTTCATTGTACAACTACAAAATAATTTGTTTCCTATTGTAAATAAAGACTCTATGGGTTGGCACTCCCCATACCCCTCTGTCTGTCTTGCACTGCATCCTGCATTGAATGCTCACAATATAGACTCTCCTGGATAGAGATCTGAAGGAGGCAGTGCAAGACAGGCATGGAGAGGGCTGACCCATAGAGTGGCTGAGGGTCAGAACGACCGAATGATGGAGAGAGAGCTATGATGTTGTTCCTGGCACCTGCTAGAGCCACTGTCGATCATGCAAAAGCTCCCCTCAAACAACCAGAACCTGGTGGCACCACGACCTCATGGCCCTGCTATGGTCAGGAGACTGTGAGACCTGGCCTTCAAGGTCAGCTGGATGGCACCTGACCCTGGACAGGAATCAAAAGTCTGTAACTTTCACACCTGGAAAAGCTTTGAAGCTACCTAAATATTCCTCCCCTTCTCTTTTATTCAGTAAACAAAAGTAAAAAAAAAATCCAAGTAGGTTTGCTCAAAAAATGAGCTCTACATCTCTAGACTTTTGCTTAATATGAAGAGGAACTCAAAATATGTCACTAAACTTCTCGAAATAACAATGGTCTTCCGCGTTGGCCCTACATTCCACCCCTGACATATTTTAATTTCCTTTCATTTTTTTGGCTTGGCATGAATTTTACATTTCTGAGTAATATACTGTATACAGTCAGTTAACTTTAAGATACAAAATCTACATCATGGGCATGCTATGCCCAAATTCAAAACATTGGCCATCCTTGGGCTCCATCCTGACAACCCTTGACTGAATTCCTCCAGGCAACTTCTGGGTATCTGATGGCACTGCTTAGTTTTCGTCAACGGTGGATGCAGGATGGAGACGCAGCATTCTTGCTTTCTGGCACACCTTCCTTGTCAGCAGGAGGAGAATATGCTGCCCCCATTTGCTGCCACTAGGACATCAGCAATGGTGTCTAAGAATTCATGTCCACATACTGGTAAAAATGAACAAATCCAACCACTATAATGATTGTTTCTTAGGCAAACTCATGCTAGAACTCTTTGTGGCCTCAATGATGCACACAAGTTACTGCAACCTCAGATCCATGGCAGGTTCAGAAAGATGCTCATTTAGGGGATAGTTACAAACAGTCACAGGTTTACTATAAGCACTTCTGTCCTAGTTTACCTAATTGTTTTGTACCTGATTTTCTTTTTCTGTAGACATCAATCTACCCTGACCCTTGAAGGTATTATCTTTCGGCCCATCTCTCTCTTTCACTGGGGAAATCATAGCTTTCCCAGAATTAGCTGGGCCCTCCGATCCGCTCTCTCCACAGACACACTGCTGGTCCCTCCATTCGGTAAGACAGCCCGAAGCTTCTTCTCTGAAATCCGGGTCTCTGACAGTCCTTAACACCTGGATCCCCTTCACAGCCAAGCTAGAACCCGAGGGCCCTCCGTCCATGGGGCAGCTCTGCCACAGATCTGCAGCTCCAGAGATTCGAGCCCAGCAGTTTTCCAAGTGTCCCTGACAGGCATTTATGTGAACATTAACGTCGAAGTGAGGAGTTCAGGCGACGTTCAAATCCATGGCAAAAGGGAGACAGAGAGAACTTTGTGTTTTCCAGCGGGACCACAGGAAGGAATGTGATGGGTCCCTAAACCGCCACTTGTTTAATTCTTAATGGTGATAAACCCAGCACAATTTTCTGATATAAATAATCTTTCCATTCCTCCAAAGAAGGGGCTTGTGCTAACCTCAACCTCTTTCGTTTTGGAATTGCTGATCCGCCTCTTTATTAGGTGGCTGTTTAACAAGTAAAGCGTTTTTTTAAAAAAAAAATCAGGTAGACCATGCTAGTCAATGGAAGTTCTACCAGGCATTGTTCTAAATATATATTGCTTACCCTTTTCTTCATCATGTGCCGTTTTGAAGGGCTGATGTAAACAAGAAACCTCTCCTTATAAAGTTTAACAGCCGAAACAGGTGATGGCCCCACCCTTCCTTTCCCTCTGAACCCCTTACATTCACTGTCATCAATGAGAATTTCCTCTCTCAGCGAATGGGTCAGTCCACAAACATATCCATTTGCAACCAGCCTACGGGCCTGTATCACGCGATCAACCAACGACAGCGTCAACCCCCAGCCGATTCACGGGACCCCCAGCCAGGGTGACCCTCATACGAGGTGACCAGTCAGTCACATGAGCAACTGACCACATAAGACTGATAAAAGCAGAAGAGAACTGAAAGAAGACACCTCAACTGAAGTTCTGCTGAAGATGTTACCCAGCCTGGTGATGAAACGTTCCGAAACGAAACAAAGCTTGGAGAACAAACCATCTCCCCCGTTTCCTCTCTCGTCCTTTCAAGATACTTTCAGCTTTCCTCCTAGTGGATTGGGACCTTTTCTCCTTGTTCCACTTTCACTCCGGTTCCCTCTTATTACCGCCATAAAGAGAGGCACCTGCAAGTTAACGTTTCTTCCTTTCTTTTAGACTCAGCCTCTCCTCTCTCCGTCTTTTTGCGTCTTGCAAGAGCCTGCAATAAATTTACTAGATAAATAAAATCAAGGCTGGATTCTTGATGCAAGACAGCAGGTGAGATTACTGGTAAAAACCCAAATGCAAAGAGTTCTTGGGAGTTGCACAACAAATAAGCAATAGCAAGAAGCAAACTATTCCTTCTAGGAGACTTTATAGGTCTGCTCAAGATGAGGAATCACCTTTTCCTAACAATAACAGTGCTAGGAAAAGGCATCTACAATAGCACTTAAAATGTAGATGTTATTCCAATAAAGGGCTTAAACTCTGGCCCAGTTATTACAATACAATACCTTAACAGGAAGCAAACCTTTCCCCACTCCTCCAAGTTTAACAGGCCAAAATAATTTCTGTAGGGCTCCTGTTCTACTATTTCCAGGGAATTCAAGCTCATCAGGGTCTCTGAAATCTTGCAGAATTTCCATGAACAGGCAGTGGTGGGATTCAATAGGTTCGCATCTATTCGTGAGAACCGGTTCTTAACTTTTTAAGCAGTTCGGAGAACCGGTTGTTGGAAGAAATCTCCTTTTGTTTTTTTCCCACTTTCCAGGGCTAATTACCTGAATCCCACCACTGTGCACAGGGATGCACTCAGTTCCTATGTCCACTTCACGTTATTAATTAATGCATGTTTCTGGGTCCCCCCCCCCCATAAATGGCATATTCAAATTAACAGAACAGTACTACACAAATATCTGGTCCACTGGCTAAGTAATTCTCTCTCCACGTGGACTTTGACCACAACTGTGTTATTTGGGCTTGTCATTTTTTTCCTTTGGGTTTGGCTCTAGTTAACAAGTCCTGCCATGTTTACAAACAATTTACTTTCATAGGTTCTCAGTAACTGATTTAACTCAGAGAACCTGTCAGAAGTAGAAGCAACATTGTTTACTCCCACTTTCATTTAAAAATGGTAGGCTGGGGATTTTCCACTAATTTTTTTTTTGTTTGAGGCAGCCTTGACTCTTAGCATCATTGGCAACTTTTGGGAAAGTGCCTTGCCAGCACCAACCTCCTTGGGCTGAGAGACCGTGACTGGGTCAAAGTCACCCAATTGAACTCCACGAAAAAAGGCAAAGCCGGAACTCATAATTGTTAGCTTGGTACCAAGTTGGCTGTCTATAAAAATTGGCTGGCCCTTCCTTTCCTTGGCTTGTCTTTAAAAGAAAGGAAGGGAAAAAAGCACAAAAGACAAAAACCTGCTAATCCTTTTGCAATGGCAAGGAGGGCCAAATGCACACACTGAATTAGATCTTAAAGCCTCGCAAAGTGCTTGTCAAACTTCATCCCTTTTATTCCTTTTGTCTGAAGTGCTCCTCAAATGCATTGCTAAAAGCTAGAATAATCAACCAACTTTTTTTTATACCATATAAAATTCCCAAGCACTACCTGATCCTCACTAGGAAATTAAAAGCCGTCTTTCTAATCCCTAGATCCATGGTGGCGAATCTATGG
The DNA here is from genome assembly GCA_025802295.1 of Psammodynastes pulverulentus. NCBI lineage: Eukaryota > Metazoa > Chordata > Lepidosauria > Squamata > Psammodynastidae > Psammodynastes > Psammodynastes pulverulentus. Next base: position 1,723 of record JAOYMU010003882.1, on the reverse strand, counting down.
CACGCATGCCAGAGGTGGCACGCAGAGCCCTCTCAGTGGGCATGCGCACCATCGCTAGCTGCTCTTCTGGTTTCTAATGCACATGTGTGCACTGGCCTGCTGGAACACTGGAAACTGGCCCAAAAAACAAGCCAAAAATGGCCTGGAAAAAGCCAAAAAACCAGGGCATTTTCTGGGCTGTTTTCAGGCCATTTGGGGGGGGGGGGGCATTTTCAGGCCAAAACCACCCCAAAACAGGCATGTGCGCACCAGCCAGCTGGTCTTTGGTTTTTTGGTGCTTCAGCACGCACACATGCATGTGCATGCACATGCATTCCGGTTTGGGCACTCTGTGCCGAAAAGGTTCACAATCACTGCCCTATATGTTCCTAACTGGTCAAGTCAACCCACAACTGACTCCAGGATAACATGGATAGCAGGATCTAACCTGTGTCAGTCATGGATAGCCGATCCAGGATGCCTCCAGAAGAATCAGCGGATCTTTAAAAGCAGCCATTTCTTCAGTTGGCTGCAACTGTTCCTTTCTCTGAATAGCTTCTAATTGCTCCCAAAGATAATGAAGATCAGTGGGGAAAAACCACCCTAACCGACTGTCTTCTGTTCCTTCTTCTCTCCCAACTCCCCAAAATTGCAGTTGTTTAAGCATTGCATTGGGAGTTAGAAAGAGAGGGCTGCTCACTGAGATTTGTCACTGGAATTCTGTCGGTTTGTCAGTTGGGGAGTGGGTGGGAGTTGGAATGTCCAGTGACAGTTGAAAACGGATGTTTTGGGGGAGAGAAAGGAAGAGATGCTGGTCATTTGGCATTGGAAAAGCTGAGAGACACCTGCTGCTATCTAGCCCATCCGTAGTCACCTGTTGAGATTTGGGGTTTTACTTCAAATATAATTCCACTGTTTTTGCGTAAGCTACCTGTTACACTGATACCAGCTCATTCAAGCCACACTACACTTAAAATTGAAAACCAAAATAAAATCATTCATTTAATGTATGGCCAAGAGTACATGGATAACAGTAGTAAAACTTTATAAAAGACTATGTTACACATAGGATGGAAATACGTAATCAATTTTGTAAGGTATGAGGAATTCAAGAAGTTATAGGTTATATTAAGTTATACAACTATCACAGATATTCTATTTATCCAAGAAGAAATTATTTCTGCTATGTCGTATTTTGTGTATCATTAGGTACTGCATACACATGCATTATGTAAACGAAAACAAAACTATTCTTCTTACCTGGATTTTTAGGCTTCCATATTAGTATATTAATGTGAAGGATATTAGCATTTTTATCATAGAAGTCCAGGCCTCTTCTCTGTCTATAACAGGGGTCTCCAACCCTGGGAACTTTAAGATTTGTGGACTTCAACTCCCAGAATTCCTCAGCCAGCAAAGCTCTGGGAGGTGAAGTCCACAAGTCTTAAAGTTGCCAAGGTTGGAGACCCCAACACTGTCCAACTATTTACTAAGTCTGCATTACTATTACTATTAATCCTCTCATCTCTCCTATCACCCATTCCCTCCTACTTGTGACTGTAACTTTGTTGCTTGTATACAGTGGTGGGATCCAACAGATTCGCACCTATTCGCGCAAACCGGTTAACTTTCTAAGCAGTTCAGAGACCCGGTTGTTGGAAGAAATTTCCTTTTGTTTTTCCCCACTTTACAGGGCTAATCCTGTAAGGAAGGCAGGAAGGAAACATTCTGGGGTTGTTTCTAG
>JAOYMU010003879.1:0-10354 GCA_025802295.1 Psammodynastes pulverulentus | reverse complement strand
TAGTGTTTTAAAAATTGATTGTATTGTTTTGCTGTTTTTACCCTGCTGTGAACCGCCCCGAGTCCTCGGAGATGGGGTGGTATATAAATTTGACTAATATAAATTTGACTAATAATAATTGATAAAATACATAAATACATAAAAGGTAATGGTAAAGTTTCCCCAGTCCAGTTGTGTCTGGCTCTAGGGGCCAGTACTCATCTTTGTTTCTTAGCCGAGGGAGCCAGCATTATCCAAAGACATTTCCATGGTCATGTGACCAGCATGACTATACACCAAAGGCACCCTGAACATTGTTACCTTCCCAGTGAAGTGGTACCTATTTATCTACTTTCATTTGCATGCTTTAGAACTGCTTGGGTGGACAGGAGCCGGAGCAAGTAACTGGAGCTCAACCCACCATGCAGTGCTCAAGTCTCAAACCCAGGCTGTCAGCTTTCCAGCCGACAAGCTCAGTGTCTTTAACTGCTGAGCCATCACATCCCTTTGTTTGGTGTTTATAAATCATTTAAAAATGTCGTAGATTCAATATTTGCTTCTGGCAGAAGAGTTACCGTTCTTCACTGATTTTACAGCAAAGTATTTGGGGAACACGAATCCAGCTTCAAATCATGGTTTTGGTTAGCAATTTTCATATTGTTTGGGTGGTACATAAGATAAGGGTGTATGAATGAATTGGAGTCCATATTGGCAGAGCCAGTTTGGTGTGGTGGTTAAACCACCAGGCTAGAAACTAGGAGCACATGAGTACTAATCCAACCTTAGGCACAATGCCAGCTGTATGACCTTGGGCCAGTCACTCTCTCTTAGCCCTAAGAAGCAAGCAATAGCAAACCACATTGGAAATCCTGCCAAGAAAATTGCAAGGATTTGTTCAGGCAGTCATCAGAAGTCAACACTGACAGATGAAGAAAAAAGAAGGCGGGGCGGGGGTGGGGAATGACATTAGATCTGCAAACAGATTGTCAAAACAGGGGGATAAAATTTAAGGTGATTGGGCATATTCACATCATCAAAGTCCTTCTTTTATTAAATGTATGTTAGTACTTCATGCATGTGAAAAATAGGAAGAGACTTCAGTAGTGTCTGTTATTTTGATTACTTTGACCTCTTTCTGTAGATGCTGCTGTCCTCAAACATACAGAAATGTACAATTGTCACACATGATGAATCATGCATGGGGAATAGGTTGCATTCAGGTTGCTTGTTTTCTGTAGGGAAAGCATACATATGAGGAACCTAGGGGTCCTATGGCTGTATTAATATTCCAGCATAGTAACGATTTGAAAAAGGAAATGCGTATTAGACTTCCATTCTCTTAAATTTAACATATATGAAACATTTACTCAAAATTGGTTCAACTAACTTTGAACAGAAAAAAAAATGGTGACAGCTTATCTAAGTTTCATTTTTTTAATAGTTGCGGCTGATGACCAATGAATGTCGGTATTCTGTTTCTAAATGTTTTGTGTTGCAGACTGATCACACTTTCACTTCACACAACCGGATCTTTCTTTACAAATGAATTCATCAGAACCTTTGGAAATGGTTACATGATGTGATATTCTCATATCACATGGTTTAGAGTCCAGTCTAGGAAATAATAAGTTACAGACTATGCAGCATGGGTTTTTACATTGTGCTAAATGAGAAACTAACCTACCACATTCAAAAGAAAAACAATGGACAACTTAAAGAATTACACATAGTTTTTCATCTTCCTGTTTTTGGACCACAGACCTCTCTTAGTTGCACTGTTGAAATACAATTGGTGGAAGATGAAATTTTAAGAGGTGTGTAAAGCCTCCGGTAGGCTTACTGAATTTACAAAATATATTTTAAATTTAAAAGACACTCAAGACATTGTGTCTATATAGTTTTCAAGATCTAAAGATTTTATAGGATATGGTGATTTTCCTGCAGATTTTTGCCACGTAGAATATTCAAAGGTTATTCCCATAATCCAGTTACCATTTAGTAATCTAAAATTTAAGTCACAGAAAAAGATGTTTGACCAGAACTTGAGTGCTGTGTGATCTGATAAGTCTTTTATTTGATTTCCTTCCAATATCCCAATCTTTTTTTTTTATCCACTTAACCAGAGTTGAAAAGTAAGTCCGCTTGGCCATAGTTTCCTCCTGAATTGAAAGATGCCAGATCTGAGAATCTTTTAATATCAGACTGTGGCATGGACCCAAATTTCTTCATCTTGATTGTATTGATCTTATCAGTGGACTACTGTTGCTGGATTCTGTGCTGGGCGCGTTGCCATTTTCAGCTACTGGGAAAAAAAGAGCAATTAATGTAAGCTGATGTAAACATTCTGCATGGCTCACAAATCTATTGTACAATCAGGGCATGACTCTTTCTTATGAAATGCCAAGAATTTGCTGCTGAGAATTCCTTATGGTTGGCCAAAACTCTCTAGGAGAGGGGAAAAACAAACATTTTAACTACATTAACTACATTCATTTCAAAAGGGAACATTTACAATACAAAGGCTTTTTTGTAGATTAATTTTTACGAAGTGGCAGTCTCAGATCTTTGTGAGCTGTGATGACCTTAAAAGCTGATTGTATAAACTTTCCTCTAGTGAATTTTGTGGAATGTAAAATAGCTGTCAGATATCATGTGTACCCAGTTCTGGCTATCACTTTTAGACAGGACCCAGTTAACATGCTAAGTGAAACCTTTATGTGATTTATTTATTTCTTTTTGTCTTATTGTGGCAAGTTATCTATCATAGTTAAATAACTATGAATTATAACTATGAACTATTGTAAACTATGAATTAAGGCTAAGTGTATTCCATAATCCTAAGCAATTTGGATTTATTCAACAAATCATGATTAAATCATAATAGCCATAGTCTAAGTAAGATATACATGTATTGAAGCCATCCTCTTTTTAGTAAATTTTCATGCCATTTACAAAGGAAGGCAGTTTAATCTCTTTATTATGTGCAAATTGAAAACACGGTTTTTTTAAAAGTACTGCAGCCTTTTGTATGATTGCCCTAACATTTATCTAGAGTGACAGTTTTTAGAACCAGATTTCTATTAAGTTGTGCATATTTGCATTTGTACGAGCAGCTGTATACAGAGATAAGTAAGTAGGTGTATAGGTAGTTGCATCACTAGAAATAAATATGTTCTTTCATTGCTTAAATGCATCAGCTGACAAATGGCATCTTTATCATAGTTGCAATACTACTTTCGCCTGCAAGAATGTCATCCTTCAAGCTAGGTTATATATTGCAATGGCAATATATACAGTAGATTCTTCCAAATGATCATTGCATGAGTCTGTTCATGAATTCCAGCAGAAAGATTTAAAATAAATCCAGCATGAATGGACAGATGTGAACTGGCTCCAATTTGACACCCAGTTTGGAAATTCTAGGGCCCTGGGTTTCACATTGGGGGTTGCGGATGTACCAATTTCCTTATCATGTTTGTGTGGGTGTAAAGTTAATATTCTGCTCTGGCAGAATCTTCTATTTTATAAAGGAAGGAAGGAAGGAAAGAGGCAAAACCATTGACTGAGCAAATCTATGGATTTAAAAACTTAGGGAGAAGGAAGATGACTCTTTCTTCCAGTCTCTGCCTCTTTCCATTTTTATCCACATGCTGGGATGCAACGTGATTTCTTTTTTTTTCCTTTTGAAAGTGAGGGTGCAAAGAAGTGTTCAGATCCTAATTTCCCTTATTCTGTATTGATGTATCATTGCCAGATTGGGGGGTGGGGAGATGTCGTGGGGAGCTGCTTAAGCAGCTACTCAAGACATTTTAGAAAGGGGGAAGAAGCAGAAAGATAATACTGCTCAGCTGGGGGTGGAAGGTTTCTGAATACATGCTTTGTCTGTCCTTTCTTTGGCTGGAAACCAAGAACTGTTGTCCCCGTTTCAGTTCAAACTGTCCCCTTTAGCTCTTGATGGCTTTACTGCCCTCGCTGCTGAACCTCAACAGATTGGGCTTATTTACCTATTCACACTCTACTGTGGAACCTCATTAATAGGCTTATTAGCCACACCATTCATGTGCAGGAGAACTGACAAAAAAGGATTGTGGCCATTTTTTAGAAGAAGATGAGAATGATGATGGTGGTAATGATTAAAGAAATGCCAAAAGGTTATTCTTCTATTCAGCAGTGGCAGGAAAAACTTTTCTGAGATCACTGGAAGTTTAAATATGATAACAGTTTATATATATTTATATATATAGTTATCATATTTAAACTTCCAGTGATCTCAGAAAAGTTTTTTCAACAAATCTGTTTCTGTTTTTCTTCAACTCAGAGGCTTGTGGTGACCCAACCTGAAAATCAGCTCATTTCAATGAATTGATCAACAGAGAAAATTGTTTCTAGATGTCATGGAAGAAAAAGCTTATATTTCGACATCTTTTATGGAATTTTTCTTTTTGGAAAGAGGCAAACAAATGGAACTGAGAAAAGTTACTGTTTCTTCTTGCATTTACTTTAAGCTGAGAACGCTTTAACAATGTTTTTAAGGAATAAGAAAAGAGAGGTTTGAAGGTAAATTTGGTATCTTGTTCCTCTCATGTCAATTTCTAAATTAGAAAATTCAAATGTTGCACTTAAACAAGCGCAAAGATATAGTTATAAAACTGCAGAAGAGCAATTTCTATGAATAGAGATGTAAAGTTTCAAATCATAAATGTATGTTTAATATATTTTTTAAAAAATACCGCAACTGCAAGAATAGAAAACCAAGGGCAAAGAATCTTAGCTTTAGTTCAGTTATAAACAAAGTAAGTTTGTTTTAAGTATAATAATATAATTGTATTAAAGTATATGCAGATCCCTCATAGGTGAACTGAAACAAGAAGGAATAAGTTTTGTTGAGGGTGCTTTTTAAAAATATATGATAGAAAATGTACATTTGTACTTTCTAAGCTTAATTTATTTTATTTGATCCTTGACCAATATTGACATTTTCATCATTTATATTGCAGTATTTACTCAAGACTTTCTATGAGCTCTAATGAGATTTAGAGTGTATTCCTGGTATTTTAATCAAAGAATAGCTTTTAAACAAGAGTAGAATTTAAATTAGTAGTGACAAGATTATAAGGGCTTTTTAAAAAATTAATATTTTCTTTCATTTCTCTTGAACAAGAAGTATTTTCTGAATAATCAAGCCATCCAAAGTATTTGTAATCTTCCCACTTATGTTCATTTTATTTCCCATTCATTCAACTTTGCTGCTGGATGGATATTTCTCTCCAGTCAAGGTAATAAGCAAAGCCAATGCATTAGAAGACTACAAGCAGCAAGAGAGTCACTAACCTGTATTTTATTATGGTATTGTTCTAAAAGACGAACAATATCAGCAAAGCAAATGATGTAATTGTTCCTAATGGAAAACAGCTCCTGTTTGGAACAGCAATGTTTATGTGAGGAGGAATCATTGGTTTTTCAGCTCATGGGACTGTTAACTTGCAAACATTTCAGATCAGGATGGGAAGAAGTCAAGAGTTAATGGCTCCCATATTACTACCCTGGGATATGAATTGGCTTCATATTATCCCCTGCAGGTTGACTGCTTTTCTTCATGATTATTAATATGAGAATTTCTCATATTCCTATGAGTGTGTCCAGGTTCAGATGAGTACATTCTGTTTCCAAATACTAAACATTTATGTGGCAATCTAAGGGGAATGTAGACCTTACAGCTCTCCATGCGATTGAAACATGTAAAAAAAAGTAATAGATAAATTTCATTAGGACAGTATTGTTTTTCCCCTTCTTTTAAATTGTCTTCCCTTCCGGTATCCCATTTCTTTTTTGCATCTATTTTAAATGTTAATTTGCATGACTTAATTTGTTTAAGATTTACTTTAGTGCAAATTATTTGAGTAATAGACACAAATTCTGCTTCGCTGTTTTATTTCCATTTTATTCAAGTTTCTGAAGAAAATATTTAAAAACGATATTAATCTCTGCAATGCAATGTGGACTTTAGCTAAAAGAAAGAATGGGTGAAGGTCAAGAACACAGAGAATCAAGAATAGGAAAGGCACCCAATTAGAGCTGGAGCTCTCCATGCCTTTGATTGAATGTATAAATAAGACTTTTCCTATTCATGCGTACCCAACGTGGAATAGCACATTATTACTGCTTACTGAAAAATTGCCTGATCATGTTTCCATGTAAGAGGGTCATTATAGCAGAAAAGCAGGAAGAGCAATGTGATAAAACCTGTCATCAATTTAGAGCAGGGGTCCTCAAACTTTGCAACTTCCCAGAATTCCTCAGCCAACATAGGAATTCTGAGAGTTGAAGTCCACAAGTCTTAAAGTTTGAAGACCCTTGGTTTAGAGTCTTTGTACTGCCCCAAGAGATTCAAGTCCAGCCCCACTTGAATTCTATTGACCTTTATCTAGAGCAGGGGTGTCAAACTTGCAGCCCATGGGCCAGATGCATCATGCACTGGCCACACCCACCTCTGGTTCAATGAAGGGGAAAAAAGTCCTGATACATCATGTGACAATGTGACACTGCGAGTTTAACACCCCTGATCTAGTGCCAAATTAGTGCTGACCATTAATTGACCAGATTCTTATGTATCAATAAATCACTTATGCTGAAGCTTATACAAATAGTTCTGATTCTTTGTGCCTGCCAGTCATCTGCAAGGGAGGATTGACATCAAAATGGTGGCTGTAACCAGGCAATCAAAATTACACTGTTTTTTACATATCTGTAAAGTATGTGTCATACATTTAAAAAGCTGGAGCTTCATCATCTACTCACACTCCTCATTTTGATGCCATTGATCTCTCCTTGTGAGTTGTCCTGCAAGGAACCTGGGTGCTTTGCCTATAAATAATAGATACTTCTCAATAATAGCTGAATTTCACATTTGGAAATAATAATGATCAAATATTTGTTTTTTTCATCTCATACCAAAGTTCTAAGGAAAAACCCAAGCCCAACCTGAACCATTGGTAGCCGCTGAAAAGTCAAATTCCATATTTTATGTTAAGACAGACTAAATGGAGCCTCTTTTGTTCTAACCCTAGCTGAGGCTTCCTCAATCTACTCTTACTTCTTCCCCTCTTCTCTAATCAAGAGATTCTTCTGACTGAGAACTGTCCATGCTACATTTTGAAACAAATGAGTCACACAATTTGGTGAATTATAGTTCATAAGAATGGGAGGTGATAACTGGTTTGAACCCATGATTGTGAAACATGTTTTCTGAACTTGTTGATGCCTTGCATATGTTGATCAGTACTGGTGAAAGGGAGGAATAGTAAGAGCTGAGTGCAGATGTAGGAGAACAAGAAACTTCTTAGGATTGCACACTAAGAATAGGATGGTGGGAGCCCTCAATAGAACGGGCTTCTCTGTCTGTCGGTCAGATTCATGTCCTGTGGACTTCTTCAGGAAGCAGGGTAAGGTGTGTTTGTGGTTGGATTTGTGAAATGATAGATCTTTACTTGAGGGAAGTCAATGTTTTTTTGAAGGAGGAGGTAGTGCATCCTGTCTTCAAAAAAAGATAACTTCTGTACCTGCTGTTTTAAAAAGTTCCACTTTGTCTTAGGAAATATTCAGTCAATGTTTGGGCATGGTCATAGGACAGTGACATTGCTGTGTCGGATGATATTATTTGAGTTTGAATTGGGCATGAGGAGGATGTCCCTGCTGGTGGTCTAGAACCTATCAATGGCTTAAAACAAACATTGATCATGGTATTCTTCTGGTCTGCCTGAAAGCTTTGGCAGTTGGAGACACTGTAGTACACTGTAGTTGACCGGACTGGAAATGTTATAGATGTCTGGGTTTCTACATGGGTAGAAACCCAAACCTAAGAAGATGGAGTTTACTATACATTAGTAAAGTTTATCAGTTTATGTCTTCTCTGGTAGTAGCTCTTGATGAGGTCATCCTGTCCCAGGAGAGGCAATTGCAGGCAATGGACAGGAAGTATATTGCAGACCTTCAGTGATTGTTTTATTGAAGTCTAACTGGACCAGAATGCCCCAATTTTATTAACTCACCCAGATCTCCTTGCAACTGGATTGTTGTAATGCACTCTAAGTGGGGCTGCCTTTGAGGATAATTGAGATGCTACAGCCTGGAACAATCTGCAGTAGTGAACCATTATTTGGGAAGATCCATAGTGTATATGAATACTGTAGTTGTTGCACTGTTTGCCATTAAGCTTCTGGGCCAATTCAAAGTGTTGGTAATTACCTATAAAGTTCTAAAAGAAGTGATATCCATGTTGAATTTTGGCCATCCAATTCAAATACTGAAGGAGATCAAGGAGGCTTGAACTACAATTTAAACTTTTTCCTCCTATGGACCTTGCATGCCAGGAGATATGACTATCTCCTCCTGTCCTTTCATTCTGAAAAGCCCTCTCAGTTGGACTTTGAGACCCTATAATTAATTATTAGTGCAATATTATATTAAATCTTTCCTCACCCAATGCCATTCATGAGCCAAAAGGGCCTTCACCATAACAAGTTGGTACATTTTTTTGTTATTTGAAACTGCATGGCTTTTTGAGTAATTCACAAATGAAAACAATTATTTTCGTTTTTATACATTGCCTAAGATGAAAATAGAAACATCTCAATAATAAATTCTCTATTTATATTTAGCTAAAATCTTTTCAACACAATCTAGAAATAAATCATCAACATCTGATAAAATAAAATGTTAATTGTCGTCTTCTTTTTTAATAAAAAGCAAATGCGTATTGTATATCCATAAAATGTTGCATTGATTTATGAGACATTTGTGTCCAATTTCTCTTTGACAATAATTTATTGAAGCAAAATTCTTTCTGGCTTTCCATATTAAAAATCTGTATTTCTTTTTTATACAGCTACTCTTCGGTTTTTAAACAGTGCTATCCGCACAAATCCATGGTTGCCCCAATGCCTCCTTGTGCAGTTTTTGAATGTTGTGTGTATCTGTTCCAGAATTCATTGTTGTTTTCCCTAGATAGGATAGAAATGAATAGAAAGTCAATAACGTTGGGCGTGAGATACAGTGAGTAAGGCACATAGACAAGAATTACTGAAGAAAATTGGCAATTTCTCCTGAGCTTACCCAACCCCAGCTGTTCCTCTTTAGTTTGGGGAAATAAAAGTATGAATGCCAATCAGAATTCTACCCCCTATGTTGCCGTCAGATGGAGAAGAACATTCAGCACACTTACATCAATTGTATTGCTAGTCCATGTAGCTTTTGAACATGCAGTGGAGAAGATTCACAGTGGTGGGATTCAAATAATTTAACAACTGGTTTGCTCAGGGTCAGGTTGGCTGTCGTGGGAGGCGTGGCCCATCCCTGTCCTCCAGCTCTGCCATTCATGCGGGGCGAGCCTCCCGCGATGGCCAACCTGACCCTGGGTGATCTGGTTGTTAAATTACATCCCCCCCCATCAAAGCATTGTGCTGCAATGGAGAAAGGGAAATTGGAGTGGCCGGCATGAGGGGAGGAGGAGGAGCAGGGAGAAAAAAAGAGGGAAAGCAGCCTCCTCCTCCCTTTGCGCTAGCCACTCTGTTTGCCTGTTTATCCATTGTAGCGCAGCGCCCAGGATCTACTTTGATAGTGGGAATGGGTAATTTAACAATCGGGTTTGCCCAAACCAGTGTGAACCGGCTGACTCTCAGCACTGGAGGAGAACCTTTTTGACTCCTGCAGTTTTGGCCACCTTTATGTTAACATTACTGATACCGTTGTATATTCATATTTTTCCTCTGCCAATATTTTAGCAATGTGCAGAGAGAGTAAACTTGTGTTTTTCCTGGTTTTCTTCTGGTTCCTTCCTCTCGTCTCACTTTGTTGCAAGCAGAATCAGAAAAAGGAAAGAAAAGGTGGAACATCTCCCCTAATACATCTTCAATGACCTTTGGGCTTGCTATTGCCACTTATTAAGAAGGATTCAGTTCAGACTATCTTGTCAAGACATGGAATTGAGACCCCTTCCATAAGGCCACTAACTTTACCTCCCAAATAATTGGAAGCAGTTTCAAGGTACCAGGCAGCATTCACTAAATGCTCTTTCCTTTTCCCTATTAGCTAGCCAGTGTGGATGTTTTCTCCAATCATGGAGAGTGCTTTTTAAAAAAGATAATTATCTCTTATGCAGTAAGGCAAACAGATAGGCTTCACAAAAATAAACTGTGTTTGGAAGAATACAAAGCCACCTTCAGCATGATTGGAAACCCTGGTGTGACAAGATACCGCTTTGCTTTTTTACTTTAGAAAAAAAGGCAAAAATTCAGGAAGAGTTAAGATGAGTTGGGAGCCAATGGGGAACTGATAGCCTCATTATTCTGGAGCAGGGATGTCATTTCATTGAGGGGCA
>JAOYMU010003848.1:0-10358 GCA_025802295.1 Psammodynastes pulverulentus | reverse complement strand
AGCCCCTGGCTAAAGCCGCCCTAAACCGGCGGACACCCCCAAACCGGGGCGCCCGGCCCCTAAGGGCCTCCCAGGCGACGGGTTTCAGGCGCTGAAGGCAGAGCTCGCCTTTCAGCGTCCTGTTGCCACTGGGACTGGAAGTCGAATCCAAATTGCAACCTTTTGCATTTAAATGTGCCTCTGTGTGTGACAATTGTCTGTGCCTCTGCAGTTGCCTCATCGACTGGCAACTGCTGGTAGGCTTGTGTTAAGTCCAGTTTGGCAAAACATTTCCCTTGCCCCAGGGAATGTAATAAATGTTGCACCACGGGTACAGAATATGTGCCTTGCTGCAATGCTCGGTTTAATGTGCATTTATATTCTGAGCATATTCTCACTGACCCATCTGCCTTGCTTGGGTTGACTATCAGTGTTTCCCATTTTGCATGGTCGAGCAGTTCAAGGACCCCTTGGGCAATTAGCTTATCTAATTTCTCTTCCACTTAGGGCCAAATAGCAAAAGGGACTTGCCTTGCTTTTAGTCTGACAGGGGCTATTTGGGGATCTAAATTGAATGAAATGGGCATTCCCTTGTACTTGCCTAATCCATTGCTGAAGACATTGCTGAATTTCTTCTCCAGTGCTGCTAGGTCTCCCCCTTGGGTTGTTCAGATGCTGCTGCCAATGAAGTGGTGAGGTCTATTCCCAATGATCTGAACCATTCTCTTGCTAGCAGGCTCAGTAGGTCCTAGCCTACTATGGTCAGGGGTAGCATTCCTTGAAAGTCCCCATAGGTTATGTTGAGCCTTGTTCGCCCTAGCATGGGGATGTGATATCCCTGGTAGTCCTTGAGAGTGATGTTTTGTGGCTGAAGTTGCCTACGATGCATTTTTAGTTTAACCTTCTTTAAGGTTGCCCAGGAGATCATGGAAATAAATGTGACAGAGTCTACTTCCATCTTGCAGGGCTGTCCTTCAATCCTCACCTCTGTCATTTATTTGCTCGATTCATGGGCATCTGTATGTCCCAATAAGGTTTGAGAATATCCCACAATTGACGATTTCCTCTTCTCTGTTCTCCTCCCATCTCCTAGGTTTTGTGCTGGGGGTTTTCCGGCTCATCCATTGTTGCCTTGGTGGCTGGGTAGGGGAAAATGCCTCTTTTTTTGCTTGCGGGTGATGGGCTGGTTTGCCCTGCATGTCTCTGCTATGTGACCCTTCCGGTCGCAACGCCTGCAAATGGCATCTTTAAACCTGCATCTAGCTCTCGGGTGGCTTCCCCAACACACACCCACATGATTTAGATCTGTTGCCTTGGGTGTTGTGGACACCTTCTTCCTCCTCATTGCTGGCTTTGGATTCCAAATTTTCTTTTTCTCTCCAGTATTTGGCTTGTTTTGCATGAACTTTTCCTGTTACTTTTTTCTGTCCACGGAGTTGTCTGATGTCTCTGAGGCTTGCGCCTCATTGATGGCATCCTTAAAAGGGATATCTTCTCTGGCTAGTAGGCATTTTTGTAGGCTCAAGTCCCTCATGCCTAGTACTAGCCTGTTCCTTATCATATCCTCGGTGTTGTTGAATTTGCAGTTCTCTGCCAGCGTCCGGAGGTCGGTTACAAACCAATTGATTGATTCACCATCTCATCACATTCTCATGTAAAATTCATGCCTATTTGCGAGGTTGGATGGGGTTGGGTCGAAGTGTGCCTTTAGTGCATATTTTTAAATCTACCCAGAAAACAGCTAACAGCTCATCTTCAATGAGGGCTTCAGCTAATTCGTACAGTTTGTGGTCACAATACACCAGGAAAAGTGCTCTTTTCTTGGCGTTGGTCGCTGCTTGCAGTCTGTTGGCTTCTAGGTACATTTTGAAATGGCCCGTGTACGAGGGCCATTTCTCTTACACTGGATCATAAGGCACTGGTGCTGGACAATGTGCCATCCTGGAGTTGGCCGGGCAGACTCCAAGTTCTGCGCAAGATGGCTGCAGATACCACGAGGTTGTCCTTTGTGTCCTTTGTTCTTTCCTCAGAATCCCACCCTTGTCACCAGTGTTAAGTAGGGATGTAAGGAAGAGGCAGGACACGGAAATAGTCAAGGAAGTAGTCTTTATTGAAGATTCCAAAAGAAACGGTGGAACTGCAGCAAGCACCAGCTTTTAAGCCAGTCACTGTCCAAACTTTCAGCCACTGATGGGACTTTATTTTTCCCGCCAGTGGCTGCAACAATGAGTGAAGTCTGATGCCAGACTTCACTCATAGACATATTCATGACATTCTAATGAGGTCCCATGAATATTTAACAGATATTACCTAAAATAAACTGGTCACAAATCGGTAGAAGGCTTCCAGCTGCATTCCTTAGTTCACTGAATTTGAGTTATCGGCCTGAGATTTGTTTTCTTGAGGAATTCAATGTGTGTTCTGCAGACCCTCTTCAGGGTTCATGAGATCTTTAACCTTCTTGTTCATAAATGTTCCTAAATTTTTCCCTTCCCTTCAGTTGCTACCAAACCACTCTTTTTTCCTGAGTGCTTTTTGCTTCCATGTGTCCTAATAAATCAATCACTTCAAGTGTACTGGAGCAAAACTTGTCAATGCAAGAATTTAAAGAAATTGTCATTGAGTCGGAACTGAGGCTCTTTCTCTTAAATGGAATTTTATTGATCAAACAGACGTTAACTATCAACACAATGAAACATGTCTTTCTGATCAAAGAGTCATAAAATATGGGCATCAAGAGATACTGTACCTTATGATTCTCCTTAATGTCGAATATCACTCATGAAAACAGGAAAGAGATCTGTTCGAGCATCATTATCTGGCCTGCCTCCTTCAACCCAAGGAAGATGTATGCTTGACAAAATAAATAAATAAAATAAAATAAATAAAGAAAACCCACAACTCCATTGAAGTAGAGAAGAGGTATTTTTACTGAGTTTGAAATGATAGCAATGAAAAAAAAGCAAGATCTGATGCAAAAGGTGCTAAAATTGCATATTGAAAGTTTCCCCACCATAAACTGGTTGTAATCTCTTAGTTGGGGGACATCGCCATTGTGAAAAGTGACCATCCAATCTGCTGCAGCCCCTTCCAGGGCCATGGTGACACATCTCACTTTGGCTGCCTCTGAAACAAAGTCCTCCCCATACTCCTGCATGTGATTCCAGACTTGAGCTAGGAAGAATCCCAGGGCTTTGGGCTCCATATTTTACCCCCAGCTGAGAAACCCTTGGAATTCAGCGACTCTGGGGAAATGCCTCTCCCGCCAGGGGGCCTGGGCTGTAGCAGCAGCAGCTACTGGGATGGCTGCTGCCAGAGCTGGCCCCTGCTGAGCTACAGAATCACAGCTGGGGTTGCAGAGACGCTGGCTCCCCCTGCTGCTTCTCTAGCTTCTTCACAGGCTGGCAGGGCATACTTCTGGGTGAGGGCTCCCTGAGCTCTCCAACTCTCCATTTTAGTTCACATGGGCCTTCATCACACCAGCTCACTTCCCAAACTCAAATACCATGCCCCCCTCCCATTACTATAGCAGCTGATAGCAAGCATGTATCAAAGGGAAAAACTGTGCTGGAGATCCGGCTGGCATTCAGCCCTCCTGCAGTAGAGGTATTAGCCCTAAGGAAAAAACATAAAACAAAATAGACAAGATAGAAGCAATCAACCATGCAGAAGTAAAATAACATTAAGGCTTGTCAGGATATTTAGAGTGAAACAGTTGAAGGAGTTTAGGGGCCGGGACATCCCAAGCATTCATCTATTCAGACTGTGAGGGAGGGAAATGTTTCCAGGTCACCAAATACTGTACTTTCCCCCTATGTTTCCTGGAATCCAGGGATTCTTTGACTTTAAAGTGTTGTTCACCTTCAATGAGAAGGGTAACTAGAGGGGCAGGTTGGGTTGGTCAAAGAGCAGATAGATGCTCATGCTTTAACAAGCTAACATGAAACAGAGAGTGGATCCACCTAAGGGTTTTGGGTAGCTCTAACTCAATTGTGATCAGATTGACAATTGTAATAATGGAAAAAGGACCTTCATACTTGGGCCCCAGTTTCTTTGATTTCTGAGTGATCTGTAAGTACCCAGATAAGAAGATCCTGTCCCCTACTTGGAATTCTTTTAGTTTAGCTCTTTTCTCGTCAGCCTGTCATTTATGGGCTTGATGTGTTTCATCCAGTGCCTTATGAATGGGCATGGACCAGAAGAACTTTAAATGGGGTGAAGCCAGTGCTACTATGGATGGAGTTATTATAAGCGACCTCTGCCAACAATAGTAAGTTGGCCCAATTGTCCTGCTGGTAGCTCACACAGCACCTAAGGTACTGTTCCAGAACCGAGTTCACACATTCGCAGGCCCTGTTAGTTTGAGAGTGGTGAGTGGAACTTAGACCCTGGGCGGAGCCTAACAACTTCAAGAACTCCCTCCAAAAGTGAGAGGAGAATTGTACCCCTATCCAAAATGATGCGGTCAGGAATCCCATGTAATCTATACACATGTTGGATAAATAGTTTGGCAAGCATTTTAGCAGAGGGGATCTTGGAGCAGGGTATGAAGTGCACCTGCCCCAAAAATAAGTACGTGATCACCCAAATGACTGTGTTCCCCCACTCTCAGGTAGTTCAACAATGAAGTCCATAGATATTTCCTTCCATGGGGCGCTAGGACTGGCAACACTCTGGAGGAGTCAAGCAGGCTTCCCTGGAGATCTCTTAGCAAAAGCACAGACAGGGCAACTAGCCACATAGGCTTCAATGTCCTTTTTCAACAAGGGCCACTGGAACTGCTGTTTCACTAGGTACAAAGTTTTCATAAAGCCAAAGTGTCCAGCAACTTTTGAATCATAGGCCTGTTGCAGCACAGTTCTCCGAAGACTGGCGGAAACATATAATTTAGTGCTAACCCATGCTAGGCCACCTCTCATGGTGCACTTAAGTGGGACAGGAGCCAGTCATCATTCTTCAGTGCTTCTTTCAGCTCCTCGCTTAAGTCACTAAGAAAGTCAAGGTCTGCTTTCCCCTGGGCTCTGGTGACAACCAGGGCAGCCATTTGTGTGGGCAAATGACTTCTGGCCAAGCACTATTGTATTGAGGCAATCTAGATAAAGCATCTGCTATAAAGTTTTTCCCCCCAGAAAGGTAGTGCAAGGAGAAATTAAACCAGTTAAAGTGTTGCACTCAACAAATTTGCTTGGGTGACAGTTTCCGGGGCGTTTTTAGGGCTTCTAGGTTTTTATGGTCAGTCCACCCCTCAAAAGGGTGTTTTGCCCCTTTGAGGAAATGTCTCCAGGTTAATAGGGCCCACCGGACAGCAAATGCATCCTTCTTCCATAGTGCCCATCTCCTTTTGGTTTTGATTAATTTCCTGGAGGTGTAAACGCAGGGTTGTAAGGTCTCAGTGACATTTGCTTGCAATAGCATGGCCCCCACAGTCACATCACTGGGGTCAGCCTGGACCACAAAGGGGAGGTCCATATTAGTATGTTTAAGGATGGGTTCAGCTACAAATAGTCGCTTAAGTTTCTCAAAGGTTGCTTGGCATTCCATTGTCCACTCAAGGGAACAGCTAGGTTTTGGCTTAGCCTCTCCCTTTGTCTTTAGGAGGTTGGTAATGGGTAATGCAATTTTGGCAAAGGCAGGGATGAATTGTCTATAAACATTAGCAAAACCCAGAAAGTTTTGCAACTGCTTTCTGGTGCAGGGGGGTACCCACTCCATGACCACCTGCACCTTCTCAGGGTCCATCTCTATCCCCTCATGTGATATGCGGTAACCCAATTAGTCAATTTTATCCTGGTGAAATTCATACTTTGACAATTTGGTGTACAGTTCAGCAACCCTGAGATTTTTCAAGACTGCATACACTAACTTCACATGCTTCTCCATAGTTTTGGTGTAGATAAGAATGTCATCTAGATAAACCAGGACCCCCTTGTACAAATGTTCATGCAGCACCTCATTGATCAATTGCATGAACACAGCAGGTGCCCCTTGTAATCCAAACGGGAGCAACCTGAACTGGAAGCAACCCAAAGGGCAATTGAAGGCAGTTTTCCACTCATCTCCCTACTTAATGTGGACTCTGTAATAAGCTTCTCTCAAGTCCAGCTTAGTAAAGATTTTTCCTTTGGCCAGATGAGCCAACGTGTCCTTCATTAGGGGCAGCAGATAAACATTCTCCATACACACCACATTCAGACCTTTAGAGTTCATGCATAAATGAAGAGACCTATCCCTTTTCACATGAAACAACACTGGGGTGGCCACCCGCAGCCTAGCTGGTTGGATGAAGCCCTGCTTTAGATTTTTGTCAATAAAAATTTGCAGCTCCTCCAGCTCTTGCAGGGTCATTGAGTAGATCTTTGGTTTAGGAAGCTTCACCCCTGGGAGGATTTCTGTGGTGCAGTCTGTGGGGCGATGGAAATGTCTCCAGGTTAATAGGTCTCGAGGAAATGTCTCCAGGTTAATAGGGCCCACCGGACAGCAAATGCTTCTTTCTCCCATATTGCCCATCTCCTTTTGGTTTCGGTTAATTTCCGGGAGGTGTAAAGCACAGGGTTGTAAGCCTCTCTCGCTGAATGCCTCCCTTAGGTCCCAATATTCTTTTGGGATTTTCTCCTCACCCACTAGGTGTTTGCTCACTGTAACTCCTAGCTCCCTCACAGCCTTGGTTCTGGGTGGGGTTTTGCCTCCCACTCTTCCCAGCAGTGTGGAATGGATTCGTAAAAGCCCCTTCCTCCAATTTGCATGAGGGTTCCATTTTCAGAGCCAGGGTAATCCAAGCAAGAGGGATCGCTCCATTCCGGGGGCCACAATGAAACTTGGTGTCTCTGGGTGCTTCCCCATCCACATCTCTACTGGTTCAGTTACAAAGTGAGCTGGGCCTCCCCCCAGTTATTGACCCATCTGGCTGGCAAAATGCTATGGGCACCCTCAGGGTTCTCAATCTCAGTTCCAGTTTTTCTACTATCTTGGGGCTAATCATGCATCTTATACACCCTGCGTCGAAAAGGGCTAGCATCTTCCCCTGGGCACCAGACCCACAGCTCCACTGGGATGGTCATGGGGGCTACATGCTATATGCTAACTTACCAGGGGGTCATTGTTGGAGTCAGTCTCATTCCCTCTGGGGTGGTGGAGTTCCCAGCTCTTCCTGTCAAGGAGGGGTGAACTCAATGACCTCCACCCCTTTCAGAGTTGTTTCTCGGTGCTTTACTGGCTGCTTCACAGGTTTCCTGCTCCCAGTAGTTGTTGGTTTGGAGCCTGGCTTGGTGAGGCAATCAGCTGTTTGCTGCCCCTCCTTCCCACCACACCTGAAGCACGCTATGGATCTCTGTTTGGCTGCTGGCCCACCTTTGGCAGCTCTCGAGGCCTTTTTGGGGGCAGAGGGGGAAGACTCTAAAGTTTCATAATACTCATGGAAAATGGTCCACCTACTGTTTGCCCTCCTTTTATGCTTCCACTGACAATCTAGCAATTAGATGTTGAAAGCAGCCAAGACATGCAAATCAAGGTCACAGTTGGAGACGCCCATTTTTTCCTGGCACTGCAACCATCGATGGCATGTGTCTTTCAGAGTGTTAGCCAACCACACTCTCTTCCTTCTTCTCCCCAGATCCTGCTTCTCACTTTGGTGAAGAGAAAGTGGGTGGAATGCAACCTAACCAGATAGACAAGCCACACCTTTCTTTTCCCCAAAGGCTGGTTGGTTTTCTCCTTCTTTCACACAAGTGCATCTACAGTAATGGGAGATTACAGGGATCTATTGATGCTACTTGGGAATTGAGCAGGAAATGATGAAGTGGGGAAAAGTACTAATGGCACTAACCGGATAGAAATGAGATAGGAGGGTAGTGCATCCATTCTCACTCTACTTGATCTCTCAGTGGCTTTTGATACCATCAATTATGACAGCTTCCTGGATTGGCTTCAGGGATTGGGGATGGAGGTCACTGTGTTGTCCTGGTTCATTTCTTCCTTGGAGGCCATTCTCAGTCAGCGTTGATCAGGGGAGAGAGGTCAGATCCCTGGCCTTTGCTTCTTTCTCTGCTTCTGTTTAACACCTAAATGAAACTGCTGGTGAGGTCATCCGTCACCATGGGCTCAGATTTCATCAGTATGTTGATGATACTCCGCTGTACATCTCTGCCCTTGATGAGTTAAGCAACACTTTGCTTTGCCTTTTCCCTGTACCTGGAGGTTGTTGAGGTCTAGAGGGGGAGCATTAGTCTAAAACTGAACCCTGGCAATATGGAGTGGCTCTGAGTTAGGGGCTCTTTGGCTCTTGGAGAATTTTCATATTTGATCATGGATGGGGTGCACTGCCCCAGGCTGACCCAATATATAATTCAGGTTCTCCTAGACTTGAGGCTCTTTTTTGGGGAGTAAATGACAGTCATGTCTAGGAGGGCCTTTGCACGACTTTGTGTTGTGCGTTAGTTTTTCCCATTTTAATCCATGTGTCCTTCTCTCAAGCACCCTAGTCACCTCTCATTTAGACTATTGTAATAGGTTCTTGGAGACACCCCTGAAGAGCATTCAAAAGTTTCAGTTAGTTCTGCATATCAGTGACCCAAACAGTTTGAAAAGCCTAGACTTGCACATGTATCACCTATTCTGTAGGAGCTGTACTGGTTGCCAATCAGCTTCTGGGTACAATTTAAGGTGTTGGATATTGCCTTTAAAGCCCTAAATGGCTTGGGTCCTGGTTATTTCAAGGACTGCCTTTCCTCTGTTACATCCACCCATTGACCCACCCCAAGATGGGAAGAGAGGGCATTTAAAAGATCCCATTGATTAGAGATGCAGATTTGGTGGGAATAAAGAAAAGGCCTTGTCAGTGATGGCCTCTTCATTATGGAATTTCATTTGCCCCAAGGTATGGTTGGCTTTCACCTGTTCCCGAATGGCCATAAAAATATAGTGTCAAGGTTGAAAAACATTTAAACTTCCTATGATTACTATTGCTTTTCAATTTGCCAAAGAACTGGGGGGAGGGAAAGGTGAGATGGAATGCAGAAACTATAATCTTCAACCGTGAGAGCCAAGGACACTTCTGCAGGTGTCTGCCAAGATGTGGACTGTTATCAAAACAAAAGGCTGATTCCTAATTAGACAATGTAATCCATTCCATGGGAGGAGGGGATGAAACTCATCTTTAACTATACAAGGTTGCATGGGAAAATTTAGAGTTGACTAGCACATATGTGCAAGGGGAACTTTTACCTTTACCTTTTACCTTGCTTTCTTCTCTGCTGAAATGATACACTCAATAAAGTTTTGTTTTGCGGTTGTTAAAGTTCCTGAAGATGCCTGCTTTTATTGGGTCCATTGCTCAGCCAACTGTACTAAAACCCTGATTCCATGCAGCCTGCTCAGCTAGCTCCAAGAGTGCTATGGGTTACTCAGGGAGTGATGTCTGGAATGGAGTAGAAGGTGGAAGTGGCAACAAAGTCCAGGACAGTCCTGGAGAAAGAAGCTCAGCAGCAGCACAGCTAAACTTTACAATCCAAGTGGTCATGACCTGGTTGAAGGTGTGAGTGGAGAAACAGAGCAACCAGTGATGCAGGATGAAGCCATGACAGCTGGGGCTTTCTATCCCAGCACCATGGAGCTATGGCAAGGTGTGGTGGGAAAGGCAGCAGAGGCTGAGTTCCTGCTGATCCCATCTGGGTAGCACTCATATGAGGATCGAAATGGAAGGTGAAGGGGGCAGCAGAATGGGAAGAGCTGGTGGGTTGGAAGTAACTGATTGAGTGCCGCAGCCCATTGGTGGAGCAGCTGAGGTAGTGGTTCATGGGGATGGAGATGTAAGGCTTGGTGCCAGCAAAGCAGATACCCCAAACTGCCAAGGCCGTGGCCAGCCAAATCTCAGCAGTTCTGTCATTCCCTGATCCCCAGCCCTAGCTGGGGGCTGGGGGAGCAGGACCATCAGGCACCACCAGCCCCTGGGGATGCTGCACCCCAGCAAGGAGATGCAGCAAGCCAGAGCCAGGCCAGTCCCCCAGGGGTGGCCACTTGCCTGCCAGCTCCAAGTGCCACCCGTGGCCACGGGTTTCCAACTCCAGCCATTCCCACATGCAGTGAGGTGGTTGCCGCCATACTGGTTTGCCCTGGGATACTGGAGCCCCTGCCAATAAGACCCATGTTTGATGGGAACCCAGAAAAGCTGGCTTTCTTCTTGAATCAAGTGTGGAGCCATATGGACCAGTATGGGCCCATTTACACAGATGAAATAACCTGCATGAATGCTGTAGCAAGCCTGGAGGGAGATGTAGCAGAGTGCATGATGCTTCTGCATGACGATGGGGCTCCCGAGCTTGGGAATCTTGATATCTTCCTGGATGAATTCCATGCCCAGTTCGGAGACAGAATGGAGTCTGAGA
>JAOYMU010003770.1:0-10370 GCA_025802295.1 Psammodynastes pulverulentus | reverse complement strand
GGCTGACTAAATACTTTTTTGCCCCACTGTATGTATGTATGTATGTATGTATGTATGTATGTATGTATGTATGTATGCATGTACACATACATTTATATTTTACACACGGACATACACACACGATATATATCTATCCTGCCTTTATTGTTTTTCTAAATAACTCAAGGTGCTGAAGATAGTTTCCAGCACTGTTTATGGAAAATAGCCCACTTTAGTGATTGCATTTATAGAGATAATTCAGATAATTAACAGGATTATTTCCTGAAGGCAGATTATAATCACAGTCCACACTCAGTTGCAATTCCTATCCAAGTTTCATCTTGCTCACCTTTCCACTGCTTTTTTTTGATAGTTTGTAACTGCTTAATAACATGTAATTTGATATTTAACACTCCTCGGACATCTGCAAAAAGACAATTCCCAGATGTCACCCTGTATTCTTGCCCTAATCTCCACCCTTCCCAGCCCAGATGATTATTTGCCTTCTGGCCACACCTAAAATTCGCTCGTAATTCCTCCGAAGGAAGGTGCCGTGCAAATCTGCCAAGGCTTGGATGTGCCGTGTGATCAGGTAATTGCGGTTTGGAAGGTCACCTGGCAGGGTCTCCTTCAGCAGAGTCACCATCGATTTCATGAAATGGGGGTCACACTGAAAGCAGCTGGCCACCCCCTGGAAGGATAAAAGCCATAAGAAGCAAGCCAGCAGAACCTGGAGCACCATGACCTGGCCAACAGTTTACAGGATTAAACTGTAACCAAGGCAACCTCTTTCCTGGAGTCTGCAATCGTAGGGGAAAGTCTACCTCCATGACCCAAGGAAACGTTGCCAAGGAGAAAGAACAAACCACTAGGCAGTGGGTGTGAGCATTTGTGATGCTAGGAATAGAACAGGAAGTGATATTCAATGCTGCATAAACCATTGGTGATGTCATCTTGGCACAGGAAGTGCTATTTTTGATTTCTAGTTCTCATGGCTACAGCCTCTCTGCTTGGATTACTTCTATGGGCTGTCCCCGTACAACTGGCTGGTACCTGCCTCCGCTGCTGGCCAGATGCTGCTATATATTTTGTTTACGATGCTAACTTACTGCTGCAACAGGATTCAGCAGCCTCTGATCAGCTGGGGACACTTTTCCTGGGAAATGCTAAAGAGCTTGCTTCGTATGGCAGTGGATATTTGGGTATATAAAATTAAGATTAAGAACTGAGCAGGGTTGCCTCTGATGAGTGTGAAATGCCCATTCCTGAATGACAGACTGTGCCGAGCTGAGACACAAACTCTGTTTTTGATGTTTGTTTTGTGCTAGAGGTATAAGTGAGAAGATGAAAAAAAGTGCTCTTAAAGAACACGAGCACCTATACGTATGAATGAATGAATGAATGAATAAATGAATGAATGAATGAATGATCAGTCTTTATTACAGCTCACATATAGACAAAACTGCCCCAGTACAATAGTTTGAATATTTTAATGATTTTATTGAGTGGTTGTAATATAGAAATTAAGGTTGAAGAAAATCTGCTACAGTTAAAAATGTATTTTGAAAATTAGCTCTTCTAAAACAATAAAAAGATAAGAAAATAATAACTTCTTAATGTTTCAGAAAGCAGTTTTGCATTCTTCTCAAATTCAGCTTGTTGGATAATAGTTGTTTAAGAGAAATGCATCAAAATTTAGGCTGTTCACAGTAAGTTGCCATCTAATGAAAAATTAGGGTTGTCTCTAAATGTTAAAATGTCATTGGATTAGACAAATTAGTGTCAGGTCTTAGTTGTGACTGACTTAGTTGTGACTTAGAATGTATTAACAGATCATATTACAAGGGCCAGAATCACTATCAATGATCATGTATAAAATACCTGTACATCTACATATAGAAAGAATCAGGATTACATAGTACAGCACAGATATTAAAAACATCGAAGAGGTCGTCCAGCAAAAACTGCCACATCACAGCAAGCTAGTTTATACAAGTAGTCCTCAATTTACAACAGTTCACTTAGTGACTGTTCAAAATTACAATAGCACTGAAAACAGACAATCATTTTTCACACTTACAACCATTACAGCATCCCCATGTCATGTGATCAAAATTCAGCTGCTTGGCAACTGACTCATATTTATGACAGCAGGGTCATGTGGTCACATTTTGCGATCTTCTGACAAGCAAAGTCAATGGGGAAATCAGATTCAGTTAACAACCATGTTCCTAATTTAACAATTGCAATGATTCACTTCACAACTGTGGTAAGAAAGTATATTAAGTGGAGTAAAATTCACTTAACAAATGTCTCACTTAGCAACAGGAATTTGGGCTCAATTTGTGATCATAAGTCAGGGACTATCTGTGTAAGATTTCCAGCCAATCAGGAATTTGTATTTGAGAAAATTATTGCTGATTTCAATAAAAATGTGCATGCTTGAAAAAAGAAAAGAAACAAATATTCATTTTTAAAAGCATAACACAAAATCTGTTTGCTAATTCAGTCCAATGAAGGACTCAGGCAGGGAATGCTTCATGAGGAACATTGCTGTATGCATATTCCAGATGTTCAGATGTCCAGATGTTCTAAAATGCAATCTTTGAATTTGAATTTGGCAGAAAAACAAAACAAACACCCCACAGCTTTTCATGTGCCTCAGATGATCTGGGCGTGTCATAGAAAATATTAAAAATTCTCTGCAATGGTTGAGAAAACAGGGACCCTTTTCAGACAAATAAAAACAGAAAAAGGTATTTCCATTAAATACATAGTCTTACATGGATGCAAAATATGTTTGTGCTAGTTTAGTTCTGGGTTTAGCATGAGTGAATAATACACAAGCTGAATGACCTGCATCAACTTGGCATCATCCTCTAATGTGTTTGGCCATGCTGGCTGAGAACACTAGTAGCCACTGCAATCCTAGTATTTTTTAAGAATGTTAAATTGGAAAATGCTCCATTATGTAGTAGGATGAGTTCTAAGTTAGTCCTGGTCACTTTTGACAGAGCGGAAGAGTGCGCCTGGAAGATCTGATAAAGCAAGTTTCCACAAAGATCATTTTGTGTGTGTGTCTCTCTCTCTCTGTCCACAGAACGAGAACATATGGAACGGGAGGCTGGCAATCTCTTTCATCATCTCGAACTAATTGTACAGAAAAGTCAAAAAAGTAGGAAGTGAATTATCCCTTTTCCTTCTACAAATTGCTTGTGATCTCATGCTATTATAGTATCTCCTAACACAGTGTTTCTCAACCTTGGCAATTGTAAGATGTAGCTGGCTGGGGAATTCTGGGAGCTGAAGTCCACACATCTTCAAGTTGCCAAGGTCGAGAAACATCGCCCTAACATGTTCTGACTGTCAAGAAATTTGTCTCTGTTTCAAGAAAATTAATTTGGTATTTCATACATTTTTCTTCAATCAGAAGTGTACAAAGTTCAATCCTGCATGCAGCTGTCCCCAAGAGTCTCAGGTCATGTAACTAAAATATAGCGACAAAATGGTGTGGATTTCAAGGTTTGAGGTGCTTTTACAGCTAGTCCTCAACTTACGTCTGATCACTCAGGGGTCATTCAAAGTTGCAATGGCTGACCTCCTCTCCACCCCACCCTGTCATGTAATTGCATTTTGGGCATTTGGCAATTGACCTTCATTTATGGCCATTTGTAGTGTCCTGTGGTTATGTGACTTTATGTTTTTTGTCAAAAACTGGCATTTACTTTTGGTTTCCAGCAAAAAGCACCCACTGCAGACAATGAATTCACTTAACAACCACAGCTTTTGTTTATCAACTATCGTGTTCGCTTTACAAGCAGCATACTTACTTAATAACCGCCATAAAATATCAAGTGTTGTTATGTGGTGACTTGCTTAACAACTGGCATGATTTAATGACTGTAATTCCAGGCTCCACAATCACAGTTGTAAGTTGAAGACTACCTGTAAAAAATGGGAATAAGTTGTCACTGAAAGATACAAGCCTTAAATCTCACTCTTACCAGTAAATCTCACCCTAACACAGGTTTATATATTTTGCTTACCAGAATGGATCCATTCTGGTGAGCAAAATATGTAAATCTGTGTTAGGGTGAGAATGGAGGCTGTCTATTCTGGAGCCATTGCTGAATGTCTCCTTTTGGTCTTTCAAAAAGTGAAGATATTTAATTATGTCTTCCAACTCTTAAATATTATTTATCCCTTAATTAAACTCATACACAGGTTTCATTTTTTGCTGGGCAAAATTTTAACTTATGCAATTAAGAACTATATTAATAGCGAACCAATGCAATTAAGAATTCCATTGAATTCTCATTCCAACTAGAATTTTATATGTTCTAGTTCAGGAGTGCCCAACCTTGTCAACTTTAAGATTTGTGGACTTCAACCCACCAGCTAGGATTTCTGGGAGTTAAGAGTCTTCAGATCTTAAAGTTGTCAAGGTTGGATATCCCTGTTCTATATCATCATGAAATCCAAGATCAAATTCCAACCACTACTCTTGGTTAATCTAAGCAAAACATTCATTAATTGCCTCCTATTACAGGTAATTTATTAGTGAAAAATCAAATTGTCCTTTCAAGAAATTGTAATAAACTCTTGTAGAATACTTTCATTATTTGCACTACGTCTCCACAGCCTGAAGCAGCTGCTCCTTCCTCTATATCTCAAAGTCTTGGCCTTTGTTGTCTCCCTTCTTTTTACCAAAAGATACTGAAGTCCTGATGAAGGAGGCAGAGCTGGAAAAAGCAGACTTTATCAAGCGTTTGGAAGAAGCGTCTAATCTTTTTGTGAAGGAAAGTAGGTGCCTTTTCTGTTTCCTTCTCACAAATTCTTCCATTTCAGTTCATTCAGAAAACAGTCACATGCTGAGCCAGTTCATTGATCCTTCTAATACAAAACTAATTTCTTGTGAAGGACAGATCTTTTAAAACATTAGTCAAGCTACAAGAAGTAGCCTTCGAGAATCCAGATGACTGCAAAATGAATAAAACAGATTCCTTATGATACCTGTTCTTTGCATCAACTCAGCTGTGAGAAAAAATCGTTTTTAAAGCTTTTGAGGAATTAAAACATGTGTTTGTGCTTCTGGGTAGGATGCTCAACTGAAGACCTTGTTACTCAGCAGACTTAGTCCAGATGTAATTACTGCATTTGAACTTCAGGAATAGTTTGATGAGAACCAGTTTGGTCTAAGTGGTTAAGGCAGGACTACAATGCCAGTCACTCTCTCTCAGCCCAACTTACCTCACAGGTTGTTGTGAGGAAAACAGGAGAAATGATTATTTATATTTGCTGCTATGGGTTATTTATAAAAATGAGGGAAAGGTATGAGCAAACAAATAAATAATAGTTTGCAATTCTGGAGGAATTATATATGGCTCCAAGGTCAACACCTTCTCAATAGGATGTTTATCAATAAACATAATTGCTTTTAATTCTGTGGTTCTGTTGGGTTTCTGTCCTAGGATAACGTTGCAGGATCCAATCTAAGTTGGTCACTGGGACCAGAGATTTATTTTTACAAGCTTTCAGACCAGAGATGGTATTCAGCAGGTTCTGACCAGTTCTGGAGAACCGGTAGCAGAAATTTTGAGTAATTTGGAGAACCAGTGGTAACCTTCCCCCAGGAGTGAGGAGGGAATGGAGATTTTACAGTATCCTTCCCCTGTCATGCCCACCAAGCACAGAACCCGCCCACAGAACCGGTAGTAAAAAAAATTGAATCCCACCACTGTTTCAGACTTGTGTTTGAGGTCATCCTCAGAGAACTTCTCTCTCTCCAAAATGTGGGCACTGGCTGTTCTACACATACTATTTATGTGGTGCTTGGTTGTGTGTTGCTTTTGTAGAATCCCAAAGGTGTTTTTTTCAAGAGGCAACTGTACTTTCTGGTTTTTCTTTGAAGTCTGTTCAACAGCCCTGCCTCAACAGAGGAGGAGGGATACGACATCATCTATCTCCAGTCAACAACACAGTCCTTTCAACAGTTCCAAGAAGGCTCCATACCAATTTGCACCACTCAGGTGACCCTGATGGCAGATAAACCTCCAGGTGACCTTAATGACCTGCTAAAAGAGTGCAAATGACCAGCTGCCTGCAAGGAGTATAAATCCTTCTATTCCCCACCATCCACTCAGAGCTGAAGAAGCTTCTTGGATAAGAAGTGAAACATCTTCAAAGAAAAACCAGAAAGTCCAGTTGCCTCTTGAAAAAAGCACCTTTGGGACAACCATGACCCGGATAACTGAGAGTCTCCATAGGCATTTGTTTTTAGAGAAGTTCCCCGAGAATGGGCTTCAGCACAAGTCTAAAAGCTTGGTGGTCCCAGTGACAAACTCAGATAGGATCCTGGACTTCTACTGTCATTATATGTATTTGTGGTTTTTATTCATTTGAATACCAACAAGATTTTTTAAAAAAGCAATATATGGCAGCAATGTTGTCCTTCTGCTGCCATGTAGTGGCCACTTGGAATGTGGCATCTCAGATCTGATAGCCTTAGAGAGTTTTCCCACTCCGTCTCATCCTAGGATCTCAGAACTTTTCCAGTTGTGATCCCAACAATACAAAAAACAAGTCTGATCTCAAAAGTAGCTGTTTGGGAATAGAAAAGTCTCTTTTGTTGCCACTTTTGACTGATTTTTGGACATATGAAAGGAAATGTTTGAATCCTCCAGAGTTTTTTTTCTTGTTAATGTTTACATTGGACTTGAGTTGATCAACCCTTCAAAAAGTTGAATTGTCCTTTTTAAATCTGTGCAGTAGCCACTGCACAGAAGAACCTAATGCTTCTTATGATGCAATTAAGCTAATTCTAATAGTTCCCTATTCCCCGAAAAGACCAAATTAGACGTTAGAACCAGAGAAATACTTTACCTCACGAGTCCTTTTAGAACAGAAAAAGCTCCTTCTGGAGGAATGAATAGGATTCAAGAAACAATATTTGCATTAAGGATGTTGATTTAATTTTTTATTGACAACTCCATTCTTTGAATCAAGAAGCCACATACATTGCACATAACTTGTGAAACAGCCTTTTTCTGTGTTTCCAGAGTCTGGCTAGAACAATAAATACAAAGCTAGTTATTCAGGAAAATTAAAATAGAAGCAGCATATGTGATGGTTAGAAGAGCTGGCAGCAGACTGTTTAGTGCAGTGTTTCTCAACCTTGGCCATTTTAAGATGTGTGGACTTCAACTCCCATAGTGCCTGGGGAATTCTGGGAGTTGAAGTCCACACATCTTAAAGTTGCCAAGGTTGAGAAATACTGATTTAGAGCAATGGAACATGCCAACAGAGACAATTTAAGTAAGACCTGGGCTGGGGAATAACTTTTTGGACAGGATACTGAATTTGTGACCAGAAGTGAAAGAAATTTGCTGGAATTCATTCTCTGATGCTCGTTCCTTCTCTCCATTTTATGTCTTCACAGTCTGCAGTTTTTCCTGTGGTGAGTCCATCTGCCTAAACAGGCCAGATATGCATCCTTCTGGCCCAAGGAACCTCATTTCAAAAGAAATTCTCCATGATGCTGTGTGTGAATCTTTGCCTATTAGTAACAATGGGGTGCATTGGTTCTTCCTAACTGCAAAATGAACTCTCTTTGCCACTCTACTGGGCAGTCTCTCCAGCAACCATCCTGACGGGGCTGAAATCCCATTATAAATGGAGAATCAAAAAATGTTCACCCGACTGTTAAAAAGTGGAGAACGGGCAAAAGGGGTCTAATATTATATGAAAAGGGAAATCTAATGGTGAAATGGAGAAGGCAAGTGAAGAAAAGGAGATTAATAACACTACAGAGGATAAGAGACGATGGGTGAAAAGGGTACAAACTTAGGTGAACAATTGTGCCACTAAGAGGGAGAAGATAATAGTTTAAAATAGCATTGGCTAGGATAGAGGAAATGGTGGCACAGAGGAAAATAAAGTGGAACTTAGAATAAAATGATAGAAGTTAATCACATAAGAAAAATAATTGTGTTTAGCAATAAAATGGAGAATTTTGTTTACAGAAAATAGAGATTATTTTTTACATCTGTATTAAAGGAAGAATTGGAATGGGTTTTTAAATATTTAAATATTAAGGCAAATGAAATTAAGGGGACAAAAAGGGGTGAAATATGATGAATTGGGATTGGTTGAACATTGCAAACGTGACCGTTTGATAGTATCTGTGATAAAAAGAGTAGAGAATAATAATGGAAATGAAGTAGTTGATATAAAAATAATGTAACATTGTATTGATTAATTGAAAATGCTAAATTGATAAGAATGTATTAATACTAACTTTAGATAAATAAATTGTAAATATGGTCATAAGGGTCAGTCCATGCTTGCCGATTACTGCTGGAATCTCCTCAGGGATGATCCTACTGCAGTTCACAAAAGAAAAGCCTAAAAGTTACTTTAGATACCGAATAAAGATAGAACCTTGTTGTTTAATCTGATCTTAGAGCTTGTCAGATTTTCATGCAAAAAGCATGAAAATGTTACATCAAAAACAGTGGTGGGTTTCCAATTTTTTTCCTACTGGTTCTATGCATACGTGCGCTTTGAGCAACTAATGCACGCTTCATGCATGCGCGCAGAGCTCAAATACCAATCTCTGTTAACGCTGGTGAGCTGCCTGAACTGTTTTTTAGCTCAGCTGAGACGTGACAATCTGCTCTGCTGCATGAATCAGCTGAGCTAAAAAACAAGGAAATATAGGAGAGGTAACAGTGGGTGGGCGGGGCCAGTCAGAAGTAGTATTTGCTGGTTCTCTGAACTGGTCAAAATTTCCGCTACCGGTCTGCCAGAACCATCCGAACTGGCTGAATACCACTTCTGATCAAAAAACAAAAAAAATGAATGGGAAGTTATGTTATTGGTATCATTAGAAAGATAAATTTATAATGATTGATGGGGCACCATTCTCATTGCTATATCACATTTTGCAGAAAGATTTTGGAGCATAATCACACATCCCCCTCATAATTTTGAATTATTTTGATGCAATTTTGACCTGAAGCTGTATCTTGGAAACTGGAGCCAATCAATACCCAAGGTTAATTTTCCTTTATTAGTGACCCAATTCTGGTAAAATTAAGCTACTTTCATTTATATGGCCAGTACATTAAAAAAATAGCTGGGGAAACAAGACCTGGAAGCAGCTAAGAGCAGCTAAGAGCAGAAAAGTTGAAGTAATATATATATAGGGGCGATTCTGCCTGCACAAGACCAAGCCTTTGGAAAACATCATTTGCCTGCAAGCAAGAATTGGTGGAACCAAAGAACTGGAAGTGACGTCCCGGTGACACCAGCAGTGGGAGAAAGGAGCTCTCCATCCCCTGCGCTGGCTTCTCCCTGTTCACGGTCTCCGATAGGAACCAAAACCGACCTGTAGGGTCGGTGAAGTCAAGGAGAGTCGCCTCGTGAGGATCCAGGGGGAACGCAACCCCCCTGTAGATCCAGAGGCATTTCCTCTACACTGCATCAGGGAGAAAAGGCCACCAAGATGGTTGCCGCAAAGCCGAAGACAGCTTAACCGAAGAATTGTGCAGGAGCAGAGTTGGTGACGGTGTCTGGAACTGGGTAAGAACAATCTTTACCATTGGAAGAGAACCCCAATAAGAATTTACAGAAAAGTGGGGCGGGGCAGCTGTCAGGAAGAGAGGCTGTGCGAACTGGCAGTTCCGATCACACAGCCTTGCTGCTACCATTTGGGGGGCTTTTCAGAGTTGAAGGAAGTCTCGGAGGGACTTTCGAAGGTGAGGGAGTCCTGAAGAACCTAAACAGGCAGCAGTCCGTAACAGGGAATGGGAGATAGCCCAGAATGAACCAACGAATGAAGAAAGGAGGACCATTAATGGCCGACTAAGGAAGCTGACAGCTGGACGAGCAATTGATGAAATAGCAGGACAACAGTGGATCGGAGACGAAGGACTTAAATCGCAACCTGATCGTAAGTGAAGTGAAAGAAGGGAATGTGACTGGAGGAGGACCCTCGGAGTGGATCCTGGTGGAAAGGAAGAAGCAGCCCTAGCTAAAGGCGGAGAGAGGGGCGAGATCAACTGCGGATGAAGTGATTGTTAAGAACGCAGAGAAGGAACATCAGGAAGCTAGAGGGATCGGGAAACGCAAAAGTGTGGGAATAATAAGGACGGCTGAAACAAGATTGTTGAGGTGTGGAGATCTAATTGATTAAACAGAACAGGACAGCAATAGTGATATCCTAGACTGGTGATTTTTGGAACTAAGCTCTTGAATTAAAGCAGATGTCAAGGTGATAATGACACAGCATTTTTAAAGCAAAAGAGATTGAGAGATTGAGAGACACCTGCTGGTTGGCAAAAGGAAGGCTAACTGGAACTGAAATGGTGAAATAATGTTGGACGTTTATC
>JAOYMU010003732.1:0-10378 GCA_025802295.1 Psammodynastes pulverulentus | reverse complement strand
TTATTTTTTCTAAAAACCATCTTGGGCCAAATTTCATAATTTCCTTTAACTCTAAATCTCTCCAATAAGTGTCCTGATCTCTTTCATGTGGCAGGATTTACCAAACTAGAACTTATAAACTAATGGTGGTTAATTTTGCTTCACAGTATTTTCACATATTTATTTTCATCATAGTGCCTCCTTGCATTGTTTAAGTGATATATGGAGATAAAAGAGAGCCAGTTTGATCTAGTTGTCAAGGCACCAGGCTAG
This sequence comes from Psammodynastes pulverulentus, assembly GCA_025802295.1. Lineage (NCBI taxonomy): Eukaryota > Metazoa > Chordata > Lepidosauria > Squamata > Psammodynastidae > Psammodynastes > Psammodynastes pulverulentus. The sequence continues at coordinate 10,126 of JAOYMU010003732.1, read as the reverse complement.
AAAATGGGAAACTGTGAATTCTAGTCCTACCTTAGACCTGAAAGCTTGCTGGGTAGCTTTGGACCAGTCATACTTTTTCAGAAAACTCAACTCAACTCATAGCAGAAGTAGTATTCAGCCAGTTCTGACAGGTTCTGGAGAACCGGTAGCAGAAATTTTGAATAGTTTGGAGAACCAGTAAATATCACCTCTGGTTGGCCCCAAGCCACACCACGCCCACAAAGCTACGGCCACAGAACCGGTAGTAAAAAAAATTGAATACCACCACTGATTCATAGGGTTGGAAGAAGCAGAAGTTTGTTTGTTGTCTTGAGTTATTTAAGGAAGTTATAAAAGCATGATCATAAATAAAAAAAATAAATATATAATAGAAGAAAACATTTCTGTGCAAATTTATGAACAAAATATTTAAGGGTTCAGTTAGATTTATGCTTTCCTTGCAGGCCAAAGTTTGAAATAATTCAAAAGTTCCTTCATAGAGAAAGATGGCATTTAAAACAAGTTACATATTCCTTTTGTTTATTTTTGCTTTCTTTTCATGCTAAGTAATACATGTTGGTTAATACCTACTTTGTTGGTTGTTACCAACCTAAAAAGCAAGACCTAAGAGTTGATTTTGAAAATAAATAAAGAAAATGGAAACCCAGCACATCAGTAATGGATTCACTTCAACATACCGGACGGACAGAAACAACTATCATAATAACAACATTGTATCTGGTAATCCAGCATAACAACACTTTCTGAACTACACATGCTCAATTAACATTTTTGAAAATGAGCTTCACTGACTCCTCTTCGCTTCTGTCTACTGGTCCTCTCAACTAGATCAAGATCTTACTATTAATCTTTCACTATTAATCTACTACTATTAATCTCATCCTTCCTTCCACCCACCTCCTCCCACTTATGACTTCATGACTGTAACTCTGTTCTTGTATCCTTATGATTTTTATTGATTGTCTCCTATTACGATTGATTGTTTATTGTATCTTATGACTATTACTAAGTGTTGTCCTTTATTTTATGTACACGGAGAGCATTTGCACCAAGAAAAATTCCTTGTGTATCCAATCACACTTGGCCAATAAAAAATTCTATTCTATTCTATTCCTCTTTTTCTGATACTCTATGATAGGAAACAGGGGAAAATAAACTAAACGTCCTCTATATTGTATGTCATAAGCAGGGCGGTATTAATTAGGTTGAGTGGTAGGTATAAAACGCTTTTTTTTTTTACAGAATCTCTAGCTGTACATTCTAAATTTTATCGTAAAATACGGCATTGTATTTTTCCCCCCTTCAGTTAAACGAGCTGACATTTTTCCTTTAGAAGCCAGAATCAATGAAGAGAAAATTCCACCACTCAAGAAATGAATGGACGCATTAAAGAGAAGCCAAGCGATACTAGTAAAAGCACGTCTCGGTGGTAAAAGAACCTCTCTGCACTTTTATACTTCTACGGCGCTCGGAAACCCGTTCCCCAAGAGATTCTTGCTCATGTGAATAACATACGGAAGTAGAACCTTTGCAACTCGGAAGGAAACTGGTTCGGCCGGGAATTGGTGAGGGGGTGCGGGTTTCTGCTGGTTTGAGCCGGGCTGGGCAGCCATGGCTGTTTCTCCTTACGTGAGGGACATGCAGGAGAAGTTCCGGGCTAACACGCGGAGCCGCGAATTCCCTGCGCACGGAGCCAAGGTCCATTCGGTGGCCTGGAGCTGCTGCGGCCACCGCCTGGCCTCCGGCTCTTTCGACAAGACCGCCAGCGTCTTCGTGCTGGATAAAGACCGGCTGGTGAGTCCAGGGACAGAGGAGTGGAAAGAAGCGCTGGAGAACGTAGCGGCTTTATTGGATCCTCGACGGCCGATGTGGGAATCAGAGCCTTGTATGGTCTTTGGGAAAGGGCGACAATAACGGATTGAAAATCAACCTGCTTTGAATGCGGTGGGACTCGCTTTGGTTCCCTTGGCTGGTGGCTTCCGGATGTTCGTAACGGAGGCAGCAGATCATTTTGTCCGGCTTATCAATATCGATCAAGGCTTCTCTTGAGTTCATAAATCTCCTTTGCTTGGGTCATTGATGACGGTTACTTCCCCGACCTTCCCTTCTGAGTGGCCGCTTTTGGGTGGCATCCGATTTTCACCAAGGATCAGGCTCCTTCTCCAGTGATTCTTTCCTTTAGGTTACAGATTCAAAAAAAAAACCCAAAACATCAGCTGCATTATTAGTAATTTTGCTGAGCTCTATAAGTTTACTTCGGTTGTTATTGAAAGATTTGTTCTTGGGGTGAGGGGAGATTCTCAACAGTTTTCTCCAGTGTTGCTGTTGAAAAGCATCACTTCCCCCCACCCCCCAGCTTTCATGACCACATGTTACAAAAACATGGTCTTGACGGTACATATTTGTGTTGTCAGTGTGATGACTTTCATCTCAAAAGTTTATCTGGATCCGTTTTCTACCAAGCAACAGACATATTTTTATTTCATGGCTACAGTTACCATCCCTGTGAGTTTTTGAGCACAGGGAGGTAAAGTCAGAATCAACTTCTTTTCTGCTTATTTGTATTTCTGTGTTGACATCAGCTTAATGTCTTTCACTATTGGGCAGCAGACCAGCTGTATTCCCTTTTTTCACTTTCAAAAAAAGTGATTCCTTAAGTCTTCCTTTCTTTTGGCCATCAACATATCCATGTTTCTGCAAACAGTTTTAATTTTATTTTCTATTTCCTCTCTTCCAGCATTTCTCATAATATAGTTTGCCTATGTTAAATGAATAAGATGGCTTGGCACACTTCTTTCCTCATTTTGAACAATTTAATGACTTCATATTTAATTCTAACTGTTGCTTCCTGACCATCAAGTGATCAAATATACCTATGAACACATGATGTTAAGGACTATTCAGTTTCTGATAATCAAAAATCTTAATATAATCAATAGAGCAAAAAAAGAAAAAGACAAGTTTTTAGAACACTTTTGATTTTTCCACTATCCATGTATACCAGCAATCTGATCCACTTATCCATGGATATTAGTGTGATTGCTTTGTCTGAATTCAGGTTGTTCATCTGTTAACTCTTGTTCCATAATATGGTTGCAATATGGATTGTGAAATCTTGAACATTTTTTTACTGATATGTGGCATAAGAGCAATTGTTTATTAAGTGAGTATTCTTTAATAAAGCCTCTTTTTAGTATTGAAATAAAAATGGATGTTTTAAAGTTTTTTGGCCTTTGCTCTGTTTTCTATAGTTTACAAAACACACGTAGCACTTCAGAAACACCCTATAAGATTTTTAAAATGATAGCTGATATTTTTTGCAAATTTGTTGTTACCAATATTCACTTTCTAGCATGTTTGTTTCCAGTTCATTGATCTAATCTTTATATCTTTGATTTTGAGATATTTTTAAATGTAATTCTTCTGTATATTTGGATTAGGATAAATTGAGAAGCTGAAAAACCATCCTAGAAGGTAACAAGACATTTCCATATTAATATCACTAAACTAAATTAATTGTTATCTTTAAATCATCTGAGAACAGTTGTTTACAGAGGAAGACTGTAGGGCAAGGTAGTGGAGTACCTTCTACCTTATGTAGTCAACTGTTCTATAATTCTATCAAAGTGCATATAGAGAATTCTTCAATCAAATCCTGCACAGTCAACTATATATAGTGGCGTTTAGTTTAGTTTAGTTTACTTTATTATTGCACCTCGTGCAATGAAATTAAATGCCATCTTCAGTGTATATTATAACTATATAAATAAAACACAAACACACATCCTTCTCATTCTATACAATTGAATTAAAAACCCTTGATATTGCATTCATACTGCACTATACAGTAGAATTCAGTATAGTTACTGTTCTGGGATAGAAGCTGTTTTTCAGTCTATTTGTCCTTGTTTTTATTATCCTGTACCATCTGCCAGATGGTAATAGTTCAAAAAAAGGATGCCCAGGATGAGATGGATCTTTAAGAATATTTTGAACTTTCTTAAGGCAGCAGGAGCTATAAAGTTCTTCCCAAAGAGGGGAGAGGGCAACCAATGATCCTTTAGGCAATCGTGTTAACCCTCTGGAGCGCTGTCCTATCTGCCGCTGTGCAATTGGCAAACCATACACAAGTGCAGTAATTTAAAAGACTCTATGGTGCAGCGGGAGAAGGTCACCAGCAATTTTTCATTTAGTTGTTTCCTGAGAAGTCTTAGGTAGTATAATCTCTGCTGGGCCTTTTTGACCATTAGATTATGATGAAATGTGTGATAAAATGATTGCGAAGGGCAGAAGAGTTTGTTGAAGATTTTTGTATTTTTTGCCCTTCAGGTCAAGGAAAATAATTACCGTGGTCATGGAGATAGTGTGGATCAGTTGTGTTGGCATCCTAGTAATCCAGATCTATTTGTCACAGCATCTGGTGACAAAACCATTCGTATATGGGACGTTCGCACCACTAAGTGCATTACCACAGTGAATACAAAAGGTATTTTTCTTCTTAATTAAGTAAGATATCATGGGGACAAAATGACTCCATATTTAAATCTAACTGTTGCTTCCTGATCATCATATAAAGTGACCAATATATCTATGAACACATGATTTTAATATATGTTGCTTTTAAGGGAGAAACAACTTATTTTTCATGGTATTTGACAAAATCATTATCTTCCTTTTCTCTCTTCAAATAAATGGCCATGGCCAAATCTGAAATGCAGTCTTACAATAGTGGTCCTGTTGTATTATAAAATTGTTAGTTAATAATTTCTATATTATAAAATTGTATTTTCTGTTTATCCTCCTTGCTTTACAAATACAAAAACCTATGTAAATTTTTCTTGCTGCAATTAGTAAATCAGAAGGTTTGTTTTTCCCTTTTTATCCTTTACAGGGGAAAACATTAACATCTGCTGGAGCCCTGATGGGCAGACTATTGCAGTAGGGAATAAAGATGATGTTGTCACATTCATTGATGCTAAGACACATCGGTCCAAAGCTGAAGAGCAATTCAAGTTTGAGGTGAATGAGATATCTTGGAACAATGACAACAACATGTTTTTCCTCACCAATGGCAACGGATGCATCAACATCCTCAGGTACCTTCACCGTGCCCTTTGCTACGAAGGACAGCAAGTGAGTTGGCTGTCCTGTCTTTTGATCTAAGTGGTGATGGAAAAGTAGATTTGCCTTTTACATAGATGCAGCCTTGTTTATAGATATTTTTTCTTTATTCTGCCTTCCATTTTTGCTTCTAATTGGAGCTCATATCAGGATTTCAGTGATACCATTAGCATCTGCAAAGCTTTTTGCAATATCTTCTTATTTCAGGATCATACAATGCAAAGCAAATAGAAGAGAATATATATAGCTCAGATTGAACTGTTGAGTTCTTGGTGCTCTCTGAGCTTGGCTGTTTCCTTGCACGCTGGCCTGGTAGATAACAATCAAGCTCAGAGAGTACCAAGAACCCAGCAGTAATATAAATACCATTCCATTTTCATGGATATCTCTGAATATTGTTTCCTCATAAGAATTCTGTCTGTTCCATTTATTGTTCCTGATGTACTAATATTAAGATCCAAGGTATCGTGAATTTAATTCTTCACCTCTTAATGGTGGCCACTGCCACAGTTCTTTTTCTTCAGCTTAGATATTCATTTTTAATTGCTCTTCAAGGAATGTGAGATGGCACACATGGACCCTTATGAACTACAAACTTTTCTGCTTTTGTTTAATTTTTTAAAATATATTAAAGGGAGCATGCATTCTCTTTTATATTAGCTTATAACTCTTTGGTGCTAAAATAAAGTAAGATGTGCTATTTAGCTATGCAGCTTGGGGTTCCTAGTATATAATAAGGAGCGTGCCTTATATTTAGAGATTGTTAAACAAGACTTCAAGTTATGTCCTAGTCAGTGAATTGTATGTGCATTTAAAAAACTGTTTTTATTTCTTTTCTGCAGTTACCCAGAGCTGAAACCTATTCAGTCAATTAATGCCCACCCCTCAAATTGCATTTGTATTAAGTTTGATCCAACTGGCAAGTATTTTGCTACTGGAAGTGCGGATGCATTGGTTAGCCTCTGGGATGTGGATGAGCTGGTATGCGTACGATGCTTTTCTAGGTGAGTTGTATTAAAAGTGTTAAAAAGTACTTTTTCAGATGTTAGGCTTGAAGGTAAATAATTGGTACTTTTCTGAGATTAATAGAATGAAACATATTTATAATCAAAATACTGTGCTAAGTGCAAAGTAATTGGAAGGATGCACCATAGAAATGCAATAGTGCAATATGTGAGCTATGCCGTATAGTCTAATGATACATAATGGAAGCATATCCTAGGGTCTGTGATGATATAGTTATCCTGAAAAAATGATGATGATAATGGAAAACAAGAAGAGATTCAATGTAAAATTTATTACACTGTTTAAATTCCATTCTTGTTCTTTCACTGCTGCTGCTGTGATTTATTATTGTATAGATCATATCTGTAGTAAGTTGATTAAAAAGTAAATCTTACTTTGTTTTTAAGAAAGACAGTGTGCTTGGGTATTTCAAATGATTTAAAGTTTAAAATCTAATAAGATTCTAAAATCTATTGAAAACAAATTGAAAACAAATTCTGAAAGAATTATTAAAACTAAATAGGAATGCCCCATCTTAGTGCTCATGTAATACGTACTTCTTGACTTGAGCCCAACATTTCTGTGGTTAAGCGAGACATTTGTTAAGTGAGTTGTGCCCCTTTGATGACTTTTCTTGCCACAGTTATTAAGTGAATCACTGCAGTTCTTAAGTTAGTAACATGGTTGTTAAGTGACTGCCTTCCCCATTGATTTTGCTTGTTAAAAGTCATAAATAGTGACCCCATGACCCCAGGACATTGCAACTGTCATAAATATGAGTCAGCTGCCGATTATCTGAACTTTGATCACCTGACTATGGGGATGTTGCAATGGTCGTAAGTATGAAAAATGGTCATAAGTCACTTTTTTTCAGTGCCATTGTAATTTGAATGGTCACTAAATGAACCGTTGTAAGTGGAGCACCACCTGGATTGAAGTGTAATTACATTTGCAGTATGGGGTAAAGTAAAGGATTTTCTCTGAGGAAAAAATAGAGACCGAGATGCCAATGAGTAAACTATTTTATACCTTATATAAATTAGGTAACATAGTTACTAACTAGTGAGAGTTGTCCTTTTGTGTCTAATAATATGAGAAATAGGAATAATCTAACAAAACCAGTTGGCAGTAGATTAAGTAGATTAAGAACAGAAATCGTACAGCACTATATGTATTACTGCAAGATATTGTGATCTCTGTCTTAGAGAACTTTAAAAGAACATTATTAATAACTGAGATACAAAATTAGTTATTGTACTTAAATGACATCTCCATGATCAGTGACAATATTTCTACTTTTGAAAGACTAGATTCTAAGCATGACAAACGAGACTGTTTAGTGGTACCCAAATGCACTTATCTTGCCTCTTGTAATCTGTTTATTTCTTTCTCTGCTTCCTATCTTAGACTTGATTGGCCTGTCAGGACTTTGAGCTTTAGCTGTGATGGCAAGATGTTGGCTTCAGCCTCTGAAGATCACTTCATTGATATCGCTGAAGTAGAAACTGGTGAGTATTGCTTTCTTGCTGCCTAGCTGGAAAGTAATTTAACCTTTATTAGGAGAAGAGATCAACTGAATGAAGACATTTTTTAAAGAACGGCTAGTAAAATATATGCATACATTGTTGTATCTTTATTTTTTCCCCATCTTCTGCTTTGTATGATTTTTGGACTCAGATTAAATACTGTATATCTGGCAGAGTTTTATGCTTAGGTGAGCACAATATTTATGAATGAAATATATGAAAATTCCTGTATGCCTTAAGCCAGGGCTGTCAAACTCCCGGTCCATAGGCCAGATGTGTTACCCCTGGCAACATGCATGTCCAGTTTAGCAAAGGGGAAAAAAGTCCCGATATAGCACGTGATGCCATCATGATGACATGAGTCGGACACCCTGCCTTAAGCTGTTTTGAAAATCTTGCTGTTTTTTTCTTGAGAGATTTTTTTTTTAAATTGCCCTTATAATTCTGAATAAAAGAAACACCTTTTCAACAGTACAGTACTTCCTAACTTGCATTCTTGTCTATAATGAGCTACGGATATAGGATCTGAGCTATGTTAGTTTGTCCCAAAGGCAATATCTAATTATATCTTTGTTTTTTAGGGGAGAAGCTCTGGGAAGTACAATGTGAGTCCCCAACCTTCACAGTCGCTTGGCATCCAAAACATCCGCTATTAGCCTACGCTTGTGATGATAAAGATGGCAAATATGATAGCAGTAGAGAAGCGGGCACTGTGAAGCTCTTTGGTCACGCCAATGACTCTTAAAATAAATCTGCTAGAGACTTTATTTATAATTTAGGATTCTAAGCCACATTCAGAAGACACACAACTCCCCTCTGGGTTTGTTTTTCTTTGTGGCAGAGAATAGTGCCATTAATTTTAATTCCCTTGTCTTGGAATTTGGTTTTAAAAAAGTGTTTGCACATTGGTAACTGTCGTAGAAGGCAGAGAAGTTGAAATGATCTGGACTTCTTTGGAGCGCATAGATTATTCATTATTTTGATTGCAGAATTGCAGGGGAGCTATCGGTATTCTAGCTGCCAATGCATTTGTGTCCTCCATCATGACAGTCTCTGTCTTTTGTTTAATTGAGAGTATCAGAGGCAAAAACATCTTCAAACATGAATTATATGTCACTGTCATATTCCTGTGTCTCGAGAATGGAAATTCTGGTTGAGAACTATGCTGGTTTCTTCTGGCCATCTTTGAAACTCTCCTTTTCATATTTAACTTTTGAGAAAATGTATATATGTATGTGTCTAATTCTTTTTATACTTTAGGATTATGAAAGGAGGAGAAAGGCTGGAAAATGATACCAATTTTTGTATCTCGGATAAAGATATTTGCTAAAATATTGTGTACTGTGGTTTAAAGGGAAATTTACTGAACTTCTAAGGGGAAAAAAATCATACATTCTTGGAATATTGATCCTCTCATCTCTTATCTTCTGTGGAATGATTACAGCAGCACTCAAAGAGGCAAAGAAAGCCAGACTAAGGGATGTTGTTGCCTTGATTGAAAGCTTTCTGGAAGCAACTTGTTGATGAGTGAGAAACAGGACATTGACTGGATCAAGCTTTGGTTTGACATAGCTGGCTGTTACGGATGATTATGTACAGCTCATCTAAGTGTTCTGCATTTTTTTAAATTTTCAATCAGAAGAGTTGCGCTGTTGGAAAACTGTTTCCAGAAAAGAAATGTAGCAGTATTAATATTTTCAGTCTTGCCATTATTGTTCCAATTCTAGTGTGTTAGCTCCATTTTCCTAATGTGAAAGCCCCTTCCCTTCATTATTCGTAGAAAATCCAGACAATGAGTGGTTGTGGAAGAGCTTGATGTCATGATATGATTTATCCAATTTGGTTTTATGAAGTGCTAATGTTAGTGAAGATGACTGGAATCAATTCAGAATCTTCCCTGCATAAGAGAAAATAATAGAGGCAATTATTGGGGAAAAACATTAAAAATAAGTTAGGGTAGCGCTTTTTAACTACAATAGGATGTACTTTTATTCAGGTTTAGTAATTCATTCTGTGAGCAAAAATACTAGAAGATATGAGAAGAGACATCAGACTTACAATAGCTACTTTGTTTTTCAGTAGCTACAACCAAATCCTCTAGCAAATCCTCAAATAAAATGCCCCTGAACAACTCAGGATTTGCATTTACTTAGTTTAGAACTTGCTTTTCAAACTTTTTTTTTTTAGAGGAAGCCATTTGTGACTGGTGCCAGATACCAAGTTCATTTACACAAAAATACACACTTAACTCTCCTAATATTCTTTTTCATTTAAAATTAAAAACAAAAAGGCGTTACTATTATTAGATGCCTTGAGCTAGAAGCAATTGGCTTCTGAGGCCCTTGCATGCAGTCATTTATGCCCTACATATCTCTCAGTTGGATTACTGCAATATACTTGACATGGGGCTATCTTTGAAGACCATTTGGAAGCTACAGCTGGTGCAGGATTCAGCAGCGTGCACAATTCGGGGG
>JAOYMU010003706.1:0-10382 GCA_025802295.1 Psammodynastes pulverulentus | reverse complement strand
TGCTCTTTCTCCTTAATGGCCAGCATTAATCTGTTCATTTCTGCACATTCTAATATTTTCCTAATCACATTCTCATCCATAGGGATCTTCTTACTTTTCCAATTTTGTGCAAATACAATTCTAGCTGCTGTTAATACATGTATTATTAAATATGCATTTCCTTTACTGTAAGTTTCGGGCAGAATCCCCTACAAAAATATTTCGGGTTTTAAATCAATATGCTGCATGATCATCTTTTCCAACTACATTTGTATTTTTGTCCAATATTGTTGACAGGTCCTTTTGCTTGTTGAGTTAGTGGCTTCCACATCCCCCCTTTTGGAAGAGTAGAAATTTTGCTTGGGAAACTAAAAGATGCATCGCATTTGTTTCAATTTACATTTCAGCTATGAAAACATGGAACAGAATTTTTAGTTTGATTTTTGCCAGAGTGAAACACTGAACTGTGGTTGTCCAGGATAATCAAACACCCGGTGCTGTTCGTTGTTGACTATTTCATTCTTTATGTAATAAAAGAAAAAAATCTTACATACCTATTCCATAATAAAAATATTATTTTTAAAAAATAATCATGGAAACAAACATAAGTCATCTACTTATGATCATAACAGAGCCCAAAATTTCTGTTGTTAAGCGAGACATTTGTTGAGTGAGTTATGCCCCATTTTACAACCTTTCTTGCTGCAGTTGTTAAGTGAATCACTGCAATTGCTAAGTTAGTAACCCAGTTGTTAAATGAACCTGGCTTCCCCATTGACTTTGCTTGTCAGAAGGTCGCAAAAAGGGGATCACGTAACCCTGGGACACAGGAACGGTCATAAGTAGGAACCAGTTGCAAAGTGTCTACATTTTGGTCATATGATCACGGAGATGCTACACGGTGTCAGGGTTCCAGCGATTGGCCTAATTAAACCATGAGCCTCGAGCCAAGTTTTGAAAGAATTCACAAGATTTATTAGGAGCAACATGTCAGCATCGACCCATATGAAGCCAACTCTGCCACACTGTAATTACGGCTTACCTATGATCCCATTTCCCTCCTTCTCCCTGGGTGTGTCATAAATCACATTCTCCAATGGAGCAACTTCATGGCTAGGTGTCATAAATCACATTCTCCAATGAAGGATTTTTGTGGGCAGAAGATCCGATAGCCTAGGCTACAATCTTGATAAGATAAGCATGGAATGTGCTTCTGGTTTTAATTGCCATACTGCTCCTTCAATTTTTTTCTCCCCTCCTGCTTATGGCAACTCGAAAACAGGCACAGGAATGATTTACAAGTTGACACACGGGTTATAACTGTGAAAAATGGTCATAAGTCAAGTTTTTTTCAGTGTTGTGTATCTTTGAACGGTCACTAAATGAACTGTTGTTTTAAGTCGGGGACTACCTGTACCGTATTTGGAATAGGATGTCTGTATTTTTGTCTTGCACTTCTGCATTTTGGGATATTTGAAAACAAACCTCCACGGCAGTGATTGTTTGAATCCAGGGATGAAAAAAAGACTCTGCATTCAGTGGAATTACTTTATTTTTGACAAACATATTTGGCTGGAACCTTCAAGATTTTTTCCAGGTGCAAAAGAGGGGCGAAAGCAAAGTATTAACCAGGCCACCTCAATGTTTGATCAGCCTCAGAACAAATGCTGAGTCCAGTCCTGCAAAAATGCACTCCTGGTTTTCCTGCTAGGCTGCTTTTCAGCAGCTTAATGTAAGAAGAGAAAATCTCTCTAGCTGTCATTTTTGTTCAGCAGCCGAGACCTGGAATTCTTGCCCTTTCCATGCATTTTCTTTGCAAAACCCATCCTTCCTGCAGATACCAATTTTTTTGCATGTGGTGGTTTTTTTCCTGGTCTTAATTGCCCCGTTGGTTAGTTGTGGCTTCACTGAGGACATTCGTGGCTTCTTGTCCTGCCTTCATAGCTAGGTTCATAGGTTCATCCAGAAAAACTGTGAATTGAATGCCAAGTCAGTCAGTCCCTTTCTTTGATGGATGCAGGAACTGGGTAAGTCTAGTTTAAGGAAAAGAAGGATTAGGGGAGACATGATAGCAATCTTCCAACATCTCAGGGGCTGCCCCAAAGAAGAGGGAGTCAAGCTATTCTCCAAAGCACCTGAAGGCAGGACAAGAAGCAATGGATGGAAACTAATCAAGGAGAGAAGCAACCTAGAACTAAGGAGGAATTTCTTGACAGAACAATTAATCAGTGGAACGACTTGCCTCCAGAAGTTGTGAATGCTCCGACACTGGAAGTTTTTAAGAAGAGATTGGATGACCCTTTGTCTGAAATGGTACAGGGTTTCCTGCTTCAGCAGAAGGTTGGACTAGAAGACCTCCAAGGTCCCTTCCAACCCTGTTAACCTGTTCATCTGTTTGCCCATTTGATGAGTTTCCCCATCTATCCCCTTCATCTAAATCATGGATGAAGATATTGAAGGGTACTGGACCTAAGACAGAGCCTTGGGGCACCCCACTCCATGTGGAAGCAGTTCCATGGAGGGCTACATGTTAAGTGTGGTTGGTCAGCCAGTTGCAAATCCATCTGGTGCAGCAATGGGATGTAACCGGCGCCATCTACTGGTTTGGGATCGTAGGTGCGTACTGGAAAAACGCACACGCGATGCTTCCCAGCCCCCAGCTGGGGCTTGTAGGAATAATCAGCTTCAGGAGATAAAGCACAGGTAAAAATCAGGACAGGTGGGGGGGATCATAGGTGTTTTGCTTCCTGTTCCGCTCCATGGAACAGAGGCTTCCCATAACAACCAGAGCTCCCAACCTGGAAGACCCGGCTAGATCCCACTCCTGATCTGGTGGCGATGCCACATTTCCTCCCCCATCTTATCAAGTGGTAAGTTGCGCCCTACTTTGTCAAATGCAATTTGAGCACCATTCCTTGCGTAACTTCTCATGCCCGCAAGAGAGGCGCCTTTGTTTCAGTGGCATGCTGCTATTTTGTCGTTTGGATAAAAATGATGGGTTTTGCAGATGCCTCTGGGGATGTGTCTCTCTACAAGGGGTAGTAGAGCAACTAGAAGATATAAAGGAAGATAAAGACAAGGATGGATTATTGTGTAACAAACCCTGCATAGATGTGTCTCTTGGTTAAGTGCCACCGTAGGGAGATTTCATCGTTTTGTTCTTTCCAAGCCGATGCAAGTTTTGAAACAATTAAGTAAAGAGCTGGAGAACTGTTGTGGCCTGCCAGCAGCCAGTGGAACTGGCGGCAGATTCGGACAGCGAGGGGGTTGGGGAGGAACATGGGCAAGTCCTGGAGTCTGGGGAAGGCTCTGACGCGGTCTCTGTGTCGGAGGCAGAGTTGGGGCCAGGGCCATCTGACTGTTATCAGCTGCCTTTGGAGTCGGAAAACAGTGAGGCAGAAGAACAGCTGGAGCCTGTTCCTAGTGTGTGCATGTGCAGAACTGCCAGGAGAAGGGCACAGTTAAGGAACAAGGGTCGACTCAGGAGTAAAGGCTCAGGTGGGCGGTGAATGGCCTCTCCCATACGGAATAAAGAGGAGCGAAAGGGGAGGGGTGTTTACAGGAGACAATGAGTTCAATTCATTAGGGTGAAGATCTGTTCCTGACTTCTTGCCAAGTCATTGCTGCCACAGCGTGGCATTTGGAAGATATCGGCCTGGCAACTCTCCAAGCCTGATCAAGGTCTGCAGTTGTAAAATCTCATGAAAAACTGTTTGCCGTGACTTTGCTGAAGAGGAATTCCCTTTAACCTAAATAAAAGGGGTTTTCTCGGGACGAGGAATCTGCTTCATGATCTTGGGAAGCCTAGGTCAGAACAGGGGGTTCCTGGTGGGGGGGAATGACCTAAGGAGACAGGAGGGAGACCCCCCAGACATAAAAGCTATAACAGGGGGCAGATGGAAAGGAGGGTATAGAAAGCGACTCAAAAGACACCCTCCCTAGTTTTCCAGAGAGTAAAAGTGGAGAGAAGGAGGGAAAGATTCTCTTAATATAACCTTATAATAAAGATAGAGCTAGTAATCCTGGGCTAACAGACCCTGTCAATCTCTCCCAAAGCCACTAAGCCACTTTAAGACAGGTGGACTTCAACTCCCAGAATCCCCCAGGCTGGAGAATTCTGAGAGTTGAAGCCCATCCGTTTTACAGGGGCTAAAGTTGGGAGACCCTACTCTATATGACTGGGTTGGGAGAGTCCGTGGACTGCGATGGGTACATATACACCCCCTTCCCCAACAGCTCAACTACCTGCACCCCCACAGACCCACCTTCGCAAATTCGGGTGTCCTCATTCAGGTAATAGCCCAGGGGGCATTCGCACTGGAAGCTGCCAAAGGTATTGACGCAATTGCCCCCCTGGCATAGGCCCGGAAGCTCCTGGCACTCGTCTATATCTATAAGAGAGAGAAGAAAGGAAGATCAAAGGATCTGACTTTTTTTCGGGGGGGGGGGGAGAAGTGGAGGATGGGTCTCTGTCTCCCCCTCCCCCACAGAAACAGCACCTGGCCACGAGGGTCCAGCCGTGAACCCTTTCGGATTCCCCCCCTCCAGCCCTCCCCTCCCCTCAACCGCCATGCCCCCCCCTTACCTCATAGGGCGTCAGCAGCGGCTTCTCAAAGGCCTCCCCCCAGTCGATGGAGAGGCGGGGGCACGCCACCTGCACCCAGCTGGGAGGCGAGCAAAGACGGGGAGTGGGTGGGATGCGCAGCTCTTTCAGCTGTGGGACAGGCCTGGTGGGCATCCCAGCCCCAGAGCAGGAGGGCCGGGCCGGATGGAACCGGGCGGCATCCGGGAAAGACTTACGGAAGGGATCTCACTGTGTTTCAGAAAATAAAGACCCCCCTCCCCAAAAAGCCCGGGGTTCTCCAGTCCCTCCCTGACACACACACACACACCCAGTGCAGTCAGAAGGCAACAGGGCCCACAGAGCAGCATGCTGGGAAGGGTCTCCCAGTACTCACGCCTCCACATCTGGAAACAGCTGGAGTTTGCTGGGGAAGATCTCTGAGAGGAGCAGCCGGAGGAAGGGGCGCCTAGCCGCCTGCAGGCTCGACTCCAGGTGCTGCCAAAAGAGGAGGGAGGGGGCTCACTCTGGCTCCCAAGCAAGGGGAGGGGCTCCCATGAAGGCTTTCCCCAAGAGAGAGGAGGGGGCTTCCCTCCACTGGGGGGGGAAGACCCTCCCTCCCAGGCTCATCCAGAGCAGCGCTTCCTGCCTGGAGCTAGCCGGAGTCTCCCCAAAGCCCCAACTGCATCTGCAGCCTCTTGGGGGTCTTCCAGGGCAGGAGTCTGAATCGGGTGCCTCCCCACCCAGCCCCCTCTCCCGCAGAGACCGCCGGAAGGGCTTCTCCCCAACTCCAGTGGGCAACCGACACAGACAGCAGCCCAGCCGAGGGACTCACTTCCGCCAGGCGCAGCCCTGCCTGGTCCCCTGGCTCCTGGGCTGCAAGGCGCGGCCGGAGGACTCACCTGCAGGATGGCCAGAGACCCCTGCCGCCCCAGGGTGCCCAGGATGAGGCCCCACTTGTGGGCACCGGCAGCTTGGCGGATGGCTGCCTTCCGCGACTCCTGCATGCGCTGGTGGGCGTAGAGCTCCCGGGAGAAGGCCTTGCTGTACGGGTCGTATCTGAGGGAGGAGCACAAGGAGGGGACCCTGAGTGGGCAGCGGCCAAGCGCTGCTGGCCCTGCGGAGCCCCCTCGGCAAACGGGGTCGCCTTCTGATGAGCCAAGTCAACCAGATTCGCTTAACAACCGTGTTTAACTGTGGTGATTCACTTAACAACTATGGCAAGAAAGGTCTTAAAACGGGGCAAAAACTCATTAAACTGTCTTGCATAGCAACAGACATTTTGGGCTCAATTGTGGTTGTAAGTCAAGGAATACCTGAGGCTCCCTGGGCCGAGGGAACCCTTAAGGTCATCACGGCTAACCCTTCACTCAGGCCAGGAATCTACCTGAAGGCCTCGGTCTCCGCTGGGCAGCTGACCATGGCTGGAAGCCGCCTGACCAGAGGGGCCCCTCCAGGCCCTGGCTCTGCGGCCAAAGGGGCTTCGGTTGAGGAATCAGCCCCCTGGTAGGTTCAACTTCTATGCAGTTCCTGCATTCACATTCCCAACTTAATGGAAAGAAGGACTAGGGGTGACATGATAGCAGCGTTCCGATACCTCAGGGGCTGCCCCAAAGAAGAGGGGAGTCAAGCTATGCTCCGAAGCATCATTATGAGCTGTGGTGGCGCAGTGGTTGGAGTGCAGTACTGCAGGCTCCTTCTGCTGACTGCCGGCTGCCTGCAGTTTGGCAGTTTGAATCCCACCAGGCTCCGGGTTGACTCCGCCTTCCGTCCTTCCCAGGTGGGTCAAATGAGGACCCAGATTTTGGGGGGCAAGAGGCTGACTCTGTAAACCGCTTAGAGGGGGCTGTAGAGCATTGTGAAGCGGTATATAAGTGCTATTGCTATCTGAGGGCAGGAGAAGAAGCAACGGATGGAAACTCATCAAGGAGAGAAGCAACCTGGAACTAAGGAGGAACTTCCTGACAGGGAGGACAATTCATCAGTGGGACAGCTGGCCACCAGAAGTTGTGAATGCTCCATCACTGGAGGTTTTTAAGAAGAGATTGTCTGAAATGATATAGGGTCTCCTCTAGGGTTGTCTAGAAGACCTCCAAGGTCCCTTCCAACTCTGTTATTCCATTCCATTCAATCAGTCTCCCAGGGGCTGAAGGAGGCCCCTCCAAGCCACGTTTCCGCTCCCTGGACCATCCCCACGGCCCCTCACTGAATCGGTTCCTAAGTGAAACCGTCTTTGATGGGGGCGCCCAAGCTGGACACGGGAGGCAGTGGGCCAACCAAGACACTCCATAGCTCCATGCCCAGTCGCTCAAAACGCTCCGTGGCACCTTCCCTGGAGCCACGCAGGAAGGGTTGGCCACGGAGTAACACAGGCAGACCCTGCTTAGCTTCAGAGCAGGGAGGTCCAACGTTGGCCACCTGGAGTCCCCCAGCCAGAATTCTGGGAGTTGAAGTCCACAGGTCTTCAGGTGGCCAACGTTGGCCACCCCTGCTTGGGAGCCACGGCCAGCCACGAGCTGTAAAAGCTGGGAATGTGGAATAGAGTGGACACCTTCTTTGGCATCCTTCGGTCTCAAAAGACTGTGGTGTATTGCTCTGAACAGAGACCCTAAAGCAGCATCTAGTGTGGCTGAAAAGGCCGATCCGAGAGTGGACATTGACCCCTGCCTATAATCGTAAGGGCTGGACGGTGGCATTGTGATCATCGGGGCAAGAGCCCAAATTAGAGCCTCTGCCAACTTCTGCTGGACAGAAACTGTTTTTGCGCTAATGCAGTTTTAAAATGCATTAGTATTTTTTTTGCAGTAACATTAGACGGGTAACCCACATTCGGCGTGTAATTAACTATTTCAAAAATAACACAATAGCTCTCTCTCTCTCTGTGTTTTGCGTCAGTCCCGAGCCTGATAAGCGGTTCTTCCATTTTTTTCCCCGCCCAAGTCACTAAAAAAGATGCTGAGGAAGCCGGACCCTTCGAGCGCCTCCGGCTAGGAACGTCCCTCT
The DNA here is from genome assembly GCA_025802295.1 of Psammodynastes pulverulentus. NCBI lineage: Eukaryota > Metazoa > Chordata > Lepidosauria > Squamata > Psammodynastidae > Psammodynastes > Psammodynastes pulverulentus. Next base: position 2,839 of record JAOYMU010003706.1, on the reverse strand, counting down.
GCACAAAGGCAGCCTGGCATCGTCACCAGCTACCACCCAGGCCTAACTGGGTCACTCTCCTCCCTGGCTTTCAAGGGGGGGGGGTCTCCAGTCTCAGGGTACGAGAACGACAGAACCGGACAGGGTCCCTGCACAATGCCCTCCACTCTCCTCAGACTCAGCCACTTTCAGGTGCATAGACCAGGGGTTTCAAACTCAAGGCCCGGGGAACTGGATCTGGCCCGTGGGGTGCTTAGACATGGCCCACAGGGCTGCCCTGCAAACAATAAAGGACCAGCCCGCAGTGCCTCTGCCAGCGAAAATGGAGCTCCGCTGTGGCCCACCCATGCTCCGTTTTCACTGGCAGTGGGCTGCAGGAGGCTGTGGTGGCCAAAAATGGAGCTCGGGAACCCATTTTCGCTGTCAGAACGCACAGGCCCCCACAGGCCCCCCTGACATGAGTGAGGTCAAGCTGGTCACACCCACCCCGGCCACGCCTACCCCAGCCACGCCTACCCCGGCCCCCAAGGCCAAAAACCCACCCTGATGTAGCCCTCAATGAAATAGTGTTTGACACCCCTGGCATAGACCAAGTCCTACATTCCTCCTTCGTTCCAGGTTGCTTCTCTCCTTGGTTAGTTTCCATTCATTGTTTCTTATCCTGCCTTCAGGGGCTTTGGGGAATAGCTTGACTCCCTCTTCTTTGGGGCAGCCCCTGAGATACTGCAAGACTGCTATCCTGTCTCCCTTGGTCCTTCTTTTCATTAAACTAGACACGCCCAGTTCCTGCAACTGTTCTTTGTATGTTTCGGCTTCCAAACATCCCCTAATCACCTTTGTGGCTCTTCTCTGCTCTCTCTCCAGGGTCTCAGGGTCTTTTTTATAAGATGGATGCAGTTTTGGGAAGATCGACCCAGAGCTTCTCTGGCCGATGACCATCCAGCCTCGTGAAGGAAGTCTCCCCCTTCAGCCCACATACAGTCAGGAAACTAGTCCCCCCTGGGGCTGAGCCTTTGGTGTGGGCCTTGGGTTCGGGTTCTGATCCTGCCTTCTGGGCACACAGAGATCGATCACACACACACACACACACACACACACACACCCAGTTTCTGAGCAGAAACTCTTCTGAGGCCTGAAGACTTGACCTGCCTGGATTTTTCTTCTGCAGGTGAAACCTACTTGAGTTCTCTCATCCTTCTCGCGTGTCCAACATCCTGACAACCCTCCTGAGCATCGTCTGAGACCCTCCCTGTCCTGTCTGGGCCGGGGTCCCCAGAATTGGCCCCAGGACCCAAAATGAGGCCCCATGTTTTCACGTGACGCCTCTTCTCAGGGTTTCCTGGGCTTTTCAGAGAGCAGCGTTCCTTGCCCCCCAGGATAGGAAAACAACCCATAGTCCTGGTCAGAAAGGCCGAGGGGGGCTGTGTGGGCCTTGTGGCTGGGGGCTGTTGTGGGAGACCCAAAACGGAGACCCTCGTTCACTGGTTGAGATCCCTGGGTCTCCCACCCCCTCTGGATCAGTGGGGCGCCTGGCCCACCGCAGAAGCCTCTGGGTCTCTTCCAAGTTGCCGTCCCTCTGCCCGGAAAGGCTGCTGCCCAGCGCTGCCCCTGCCTGGTGCTCCCTCAACCCTGCCAGCTGCTTTGGACCCCCTGGGGAGCCCCTGGGGCCGGCCTTGCGAGGGAGGCACAGCAGGGGTGGGTTTCTACCGGTTCTGCTGCCGGTTCGTGGCTAGTGCACACGTGGGCGCAGCTACCACGCACAGCGCCAGTCAGCTGCAAGGAGACACAGAAAAAGAGGAGGAATGCTTTGTTCGGCTTTCATTCTCGCAGGGATCGTCAGAGGAACCGGCTCAGTCAATCCGGTAAGATTTTTAACTCCCAGTTCGGCTGAACCGGTAGCTGTTTTTGCTACCTGATCAACCAAATCAGTGCCAACCGACAGAATACCACCACTGAGGCACAGAAGGGCCAGGAGCCAAGAGGGTCTCATCCTGCCAGCTGCACCCGCTGCCTGCTTCCCTCCACTTCACTCAGGAGAGGGGCCCATCGCGAGGAAGGGCTCTCGAATCCCCCTAAGGCTGGGCCGGCTGGCCTTCCAAACCATCCCCTCCTCCTCCCGTCAGTAAGAAAGGGCTGCTCGGACATTTGGGTTCCAGGAAGGGGCTCAGGGTCTCCGGTGACAGGTGTGGCTGTCGGCAGCCCCAGTTCAGGAGGGGGGAGGGGGGCTTTAAGGGGAACCCTGCAAAAACTGCTTCCTGGGTCTTTGCCAAAATAATGCTTCTTTCCTTGACTAGTTTCCATCCGTTGCTTCTTCTCCTGCCTTCTGGGGCCTTGGAGGACAGGCGGAGCCCCTCAAACACTGGAAGACACATGTCTCCCTGGTCCTTCTTTTCACCAGACTAGCCATACCCAGGATGCTGGAAGGGCCCCCCTACCTGAAAAGGCAACAATTCCTGGCAAAGACCCCTGCCTATAGGTGAGCAACAATAAACAATAAACTACTCTGAGCAACTCCTCGTGTCGTTCTTGGGCTTGCCATCCATGGTGGCAGAGGGGCCTTGTGGACCGGCTCTGGCAGGTGGCAAGCAGCTCGGCCCTCCTGCCCTTCCATCAACGCCCCCCCCCCAAGGCCGAACTCCCCAGATGCTCCCGAAAAGGACCCCTTTGCCCCCGTTCGCCAGGTGGGTTGCAAGGCTGCCTCTTCCCCAAACGTCGCCAGCCCTCCAGCCCGGGGGTCCCAGGGAGCAGTTTGGCTTAGATGGGTCCACGTCCAGGTGCCCATTTTTATCCTCTCTTTGCCGAGGGGTTTGTATTATTGGTGGGGGCGCCCAGAGGGCAGCCAGGCCCCTCCCTCTCCCAA
>JAOYMU010003568.1:0-10404 GCA_025802295.1 Psammodynastes pulverulentus | reverse complement strand
GGTAGGAACCGGCAGAGATTGGCTCTCATAAGATTTACTAATACCTTGATCCATCTTCCCACCGTGGAAGATGAGACCCTATTCCCCATGGAGGCCGGGATATAGGATACAACAAGGCCTCAGACCTCCTAAACCTAGCTATTCTCTTAATATAGATTCGGAGGGCCCGACGTACATCTAGGAAGTGCCATTGTCTCCCTCGTGGGTGGACAGAGTTCGGACAAAAATCTGGCAAGATTACCTCCTGGGTCCTATGGAATAGGGAGTTCACCTTAGATGCAAAGGTAGGGTCCAGACAGAGCACTACTCTATTAGAGTGGAATACACAGAGATTTTTGCGCACCAAAAGGGCTGCTAACTCCGATATGCGTCTTGCTGAGGTAATGGCCACAAGAAATGCCACCTTAAAGGAGAGCAAGCGCAAAGACGTAGAGTGTAAAGGTTTAAATGGAGGCTGGGTAAGAGCCAGAAGAACCTTGGGTAGGTCCCAAGATGGATACCTATGTACCGTAGGGGGACGGAGGTTGGTAGCTCCTTTAAGGAAGCTACGGATTAAGGGGTGGGATGACAGAGGCCTGGCCCTCCCCAACCCCCACATTGAGGCTAAGACTGCTACCTGCCTTCTGATGCTTTTAGCTGATAGCCCTTTAACTAGACCTGCCTGTAAAAACTCCAGGATTTGGGGAACAGACACCTGAAGTGGGTCCAGCCCTAGCCCCTGACACCAGGAGGAGAAAGACCGCCAAGTGGAATCATATATCCTGGTTGTTGACGGACGCCTGAAAGCCTGGATGGTTTGGATGACTCCCTCAGAGCATCTGCTCTTAGCTAAGAACGCCCGCTCAATCTCCAGGCAGTTAGCTGGAGCCATTGTGGGTCTGGATGAAGAAGAGCCCCGACTGAGAGACAGGCTGTCCAGGGGCAATCACCAGAGATGGGCTACCGCCAGACCGACTAGGTCCGCAAACCATGGTCTTCTCGGCCAGTAGGGAGCTAGAAGTAAGAGTTCCGCCTGTTCCTCTAGCATTTTGCGAATCACTCCCGGAATGAGAGGAAGGGGAGGAAAGGCGTATAGCAGGCCCCGAGGCCAAGGAGAGCAGAGCGCATCTGTTTCTTTCGCCCCGGGCACCGAGAACCTGCTGAAAAATCTCGGGAGTTGAGTGTTCTGAGGCGAGGCAAACAGGTCCACGAGGGGGCACCCAAACCGCTGGGTCAGCTCTTGGAAGAGGGACGGGTTGAGACGCCACTCTCCGTTGTCGATGGTCATCCGGCTGAGCCAGTCCGCCTTGACGTTGGACGAACTGGATATGTGGTCCGCCCTGATGGAGAGAAGGTTCGCTTCCGCCCACAGACCCAGTTGACGGGCTTCGAGGTAGAGCCCCTGCGATCGAGTGCCCCCCTGTCGGTTTATATGAGCCTTTGCGGCTACATTGTCTGTGAGAATCAGTACATGTTGCCCCGCAATGATGGGAAGGAAGTGCAAGAGGGCCAGATGGACCGCTTTGAGCTCCAGCCAATTGATATTGTGTCTGAGGTACGCTGGAGACCAGCGGCCCTGGGTGACATGGTCGTGAAGGTGAGCACCCCACCTGTAAAGGCTGACGTCGGAGGTGATCACCACTTAGCTGGGCTCCTTGAATAATCACCCCTTGGTCATGGCCGGAGATACCCACCATTGCAGGGAGTGAAGAATCCTTTCGGAAACGTGGACTGTCTTGCACGAATTGCTGGTGCCCTGGCGCTGGAAGGGCAGCAGGTACCACTGCAGGGGACGAGCGTGGAGCCTGGCCCAGGGGACGATTGCCAGGCAAGAGATCATCTTTCCCAACAATCGGGACAAGAGGTCCAGAGAAGCCGATCTGTTTCTGTGAATACATCTTACCATGTCTCTGATGCTGTCCCGGCGTTCCTGGGAAAGAAACACTCTCCCCAGCTCGGTGTCGATCACTGTGCCCAGGTGCTGGATACGAGTCGCTGGTTGGAGATGACTCTTGGTAAGGTTCACTGAGAAACTGCTTTCCTGTAGAAACTGGATAACAAGACTGAGATCCTCCCGCGCTCGAGCGGGGGAGGAGGACTGGATCAATATATCGTCCAAGTAGGCCTGGATCCTGACTGGGATGGAATGAAGGTGTGCGATCAGGGCAGCCATCAGTTTCGTGAAAACCCTCGGAGCTAAGGATAGTCCGAAGGGAAGAGCCCTGTATTGGAAGTGTCCTCCCATACAACAAAAGTGAAGGAACTTCCTGTGACAGGGATGAATGGGAACATGTAGGTATGCCTCTGTGAGGTCTAGGGAGGAGAGGAGGTCGCCCGCTCGAATTCCCTCCAGGATGGAACGGAGGGAGTGCATTTTGAAACGCCGGTATTGTACATGGAAATTGAGATTTTTCAGGTCCAAAATAGGACGCCACCCACCCGAATTCTTCGGAACCATGAAGAGGATCGAGTAAAATCCCTTTCCCCGTTGCTCCTGAGGCACCTGCTCTATTGCTCGAATCGAGAGCAGATGCTGAATGGCAAGATCCAGGAGTTGACTTTTTGCTGAACTCCTGGACACAGGGCAACGAAGAAATTGATCCGGAGGGGTGGAGACAAATTCCAGTGAGGCCGAATTTTAGGGTTCGCAGTACCCACGCATCCGACGTAATGCTCTCCCATCAATCTGCGAAGAGGGCCAAGCGCCCCCCGATGGGAGGATCCCCCAACGAGTCAGCGGGATCTGCGTTACGGGCAGCCTCCTCCCCTTTGAAAGGGCCGCTGGGAAGGGAACTGTTGCTTTCCCCTATCCGTCTGAAAGGACCTATACCAGGGGCGATCATACCCTCTGAAGGAGGAACGTTGAGTCCGGCTATATGAGGGACTAGCTGAACCTGGACGAAAGAATTGTCACCGAGAAGAGTAGGTTGGGCGACGGTCAGGTCTCCTAGGGCCCAAAGGTAATGTCTTTTAGCCATCTTTGCCCTCCACCAGGATGGGATCAAGGGCTTCCCCAAAGAGGTGAGTGCCCTGATAGGGTGCTGAGGCAAGCCTCCACTTGGCCTTCAGGTCTGCCTGCCAATGGCGCAACCACATAAGGCATCTTGATGTTACCGAGAACGTCATAGCTCTGGAAGCAAACTTGATAGCATTAAGGGTTGCGTCCGCTGAGAATTCTGCTGTAGCCACCAACTTGTTAAGATCTTGGTGCAAGCGGGAGTCGGCAGGGTCTACGGACTGCTGGAGTTGTCTTAGCCAATGGTCTTAGCCAACGCAGGGATGCTCTATTGAAAAACAAGGCCGAAGCCGCTGCCCTAATAGCCCAGGCAGAAGCCTGGTGTGTTTTTTTGAAGGTCATCTCCGCCTTCCTATCCTCAACTTTGAGACTATCAGCCACGTCTGAAGATAAAGGAGACGTGGAGGCTAAGGCCACAATCAGAGGGTCCACAGAAGGGACCTCAATATCAGAGGACAGAGAGGGCCCAGTATTATAAATGCGCTTATCCATACTACCAGGAGTGAAGGAAGCACCTGGATGAGACCACTGTCTCTGAGCCACATCGGAGAAAAGTTTGGGGGCTGGTACTATTTCCTGCTCTAAGACAGGTTCGGAGAAAAGGCCATCTCCTATCTCTTGGGAGGGCAAATGAGATTCAGGATCCCCTGACATTTGGGCTATTCTTTTTGCCTTCAGCAATAGGGGTCTAAAAAGAGCAGGTTTGAATAGTCCTACGAAGGCTGGGGCTTCAGGAGCTGCCCCCTCTTCGTCTGATAGGTCCTGATCCCCAAACTCAAATTCCCTAGACTGGGATTGATGCAAGGGAGATTCACCCTGGGATGAAGTTCTGGAAGATGAGGGGTTCCATTGGTCATTATGGTAAATAATCTTCCCTTCTATGATAAGGATATCCCACTTGCTCTCTGGAATGAGCCTTTTGTTGCAAACCAGCAGCAATGCCTGTAGAAATAGCTTCAAAAATAATATTCTCAATGCCAGTAGGCCATCTAGTGGCAGTTGAAGGGATAGCAGCATCTGTAGCCACTAAGGGGAAAATATCCTCCTCTGAATGATTAGAGAGATCCCTGATTGATTCTTGTGGATTGCCACTTGTTGCTGGGCAGAGCAGGGAAGCAGGGCAATTTAACTCTGGGGACAATTGGACCTGGTATGTAGATTCCAGTAACGGATTTTGAGCTGGCATACATAAAGATAAAGGAGATTCCAATGCAGAGAATCTTTTGGAGCTTAAGGAAAAACTTGAATCTCCCTCTGCCTGCTTCTTTGCTTTGGAGAAATGTTTCTCCAGGGCTTTATGTCTGCTTTTGGCATCCTTATCTTCAGCCGAAGATGCTGGACGGGTTCTGGGCCCCCGGGCCGTTTCCCTAATTTTTCTAACTGCTTTTAGAGTACCTTTAGATCATGCCCCTCTGGATACTTTTAAGGCAGCTGCAGCTGCAGCGCTAGTTTATGGCCTCACTGGAGGACTGTTATCTCCCATAATTATCAAACCAAGTAATGAAGTTTAATTAAAGTAATCTCCTCAGACCCCAGGACTTAAAACTCACAGGCACAGTGGAATCCTCTTCGCGCCAAAATAAACGGCTTTAAAATGGCCGCCCAAAGTTCCGAGGCTTATCTATACCCGATCAAAATAAAGGGTGATGAAGGCGCAGCCTGTATACAGCCCGTTCTCACTCACAGTTGAATTTCCAAGCTGTCCTGGGCGATATGAGGGCACTGCTGGGCTTACAGCCATATGCGGGATCGTAATGGCATGCTGGAGACGTTGCAGGCTAGCTCAAATGACAGCAAGGCATGTCATCGGAGGGAATCCCTCAGCGCAGGCTCCTGCCACGCTCTCCAAGCCTGGAGAGGCTTTTTTTTTTCAAATTAGCCTCTCCTAGTGAAGCCTGATAAGCAGCTGTTGGTATTTGCTGTAAAAATTTATGAAAAACCTTGAAATACTGACTAAGGTCAATTCCTCAGGGAGAACTAAATTATAGGTCCCTTTGGCAAGACCGAGTCAAAAAACTGAGAGGAAGAAAGCCAAACAGCCGTTGGAGTGGGCGTGACTAATTTGGAAGATTACTCGGTCCCTAGCAACAATATGAGTCATCACCCAAGCATAGTGAATCGCCCAGTCGTCTTGCTGGAGAATAGGGTATTTTCAGCCCGCTTTTACAAAATAAGACCTTCTGGAAACACTATTAAATCATTCTCATTAGAAAGAGCATGTTTCAAACCCCCTAAAAAAGTAGGGTTGGTTTTTCATCGCTGACATATAAAGCCCTAAAAATAGTGACAAATTTGAGGACATTGCTATGCATTCTTTTATATTGTGCCATTGTCATTTCATTTATGCTGGAGTTTAAAGTGTATAATTCATTTCTTGCATGCTATATGAATCTATTAGTCTACTAGCAGTGCTTCTACACTAATAACAGGGGTTAAATGTGCTATAAGTACTTTAGTGATGCCACACGTTAGCATGTTGCGACTATGGGATTCTGAATTGTACAGGAGTAGTTATCATATTTCTGTCATAACATAAGAACCTTATATAACTTCTGTATTTCAGATTTTGCAGTAACACATTTTACATTATTGCGAATTTCAATAATAAGAGAAATGGATGTCAATGAGTCAACTGGCAATCCTAACTGGCAATCCGTTGCCCAAATGCATTGTTGGAGAAAAATTGTTATCAACTTGCCACCATGGTTCATTTTATTCTAACAAAATTGGGCTGCATTATGTGGACAGTTTGTCTATCGAAGAAAAGATACTCATTACTCGGTGATCGGAGGTTCTGCTCATAGACGATGACCAAATCTGCTTGCATCACAAAGTGATGTATCTGAAAAAGTACAACATGAAGCAAAAGTTGTGCTGCGACCCATTTGACAAATAAAATCATGTAGCTAAACATGGACTGTTCAAAGTTGATCTAGCCATGTCCAATGATTTAACAAAAGTGATGAAAACAAATGTGAAACCAGGTCAAAAGATTTGTTCCAAGTGTAAAGCCAAATATGTTTCCATGGTCCAAAGCAGGGCAGACTCTTTGACAGCCTCCAGGATGCTTGAAGCTGCTTGCTTGCTGTCAGCTGCCATAGAAATGGGGGGGGGGCAGTTTGGTATTTGGGTTGGGAAGCATGCTGGATACAGGAGTTGAATCATGTGGGAAACATGTGGGGGAAAGATACTTTCATGCTCACTGCGCAACTGTATGGACTTGTTTATGCTCAGCAAGGTGAACCATCTTGGCATACCAGTTGGGAGGAAAACACCTGATGATGTACCTCACATGACACCACACATGCTAGAGATTGGATGTCCAGTTTGGGATCCTGGGAGGAGGGAAGGGGCGTTGGTCTTACCTGATATGCCCTTTCTCATGGGTCGACAGGAGAATCCAGATTGGGTGACTCGTTTCATTGCTCTACTGATTGAGTTGAAATTCTGAGGACATGCCTCCCTGGTAACATTCCCCAGTTGAAAACAAAGACGAAGTGAATCCTATAGTCCTTTCCAGTCCAAATGTAGCCCTTCCAGGACTAGATAGTCCACAGGGTGGGGCTGGATTCTCTGGTCGATCCTCTGAGAAAGGCTGTATCAGGTAAGTCCAATGCCCCTTCTCCACTGTGTTGATGGGAGAATCCAGATTGGGACATACCAAAGCTTGGCTGTCCTATAGGCAGGAATTGGTCTTGTCTGGAGTTCCTGCCTCAGCATGTATCTTCAGCAGGAGACGCCTGTTGAAGGCCATCTCAGCAGAGGCTAAGGTGTCCAGCTGATAGTGCCAGATGAACAGAAATGGTGATGACATTGCCATCTGACAAATCTCTTCCAGAGAAGCCTGCATTGCACAGGCCACCATTTGGTGGTGCTCCTGGTGGAATGTGTCATAATCCTTCTAGGCACCAGGGTACCCTGCAGTTCATAGGCCTTGTCAATACATGCCCATAGCCAACAAACCACAGTGGAAAGCGTAACCTTGTGGCCCAGACTTGACACTGAAAGGAAACGAACAGGGATTCTGTCTTCCTGATGGAAGTGGTCCTTTTGATATAAATGTGGAGGGCCCTCCTAACATTCAGGGTATGCCATTTCTCCTCCAGTGTGTGTTTAGGCCCTGGACAGAAATCGGGCAAGATCAACTCCTGTGATCGGTGAAACAAGGACATAATCTTGGGGAGAAAAGCAGGGTCCAACTGCAGAACCACCCTGTTCAGATGAAAAACACAGAGGTCCTTTCTCACTAATAAAGCCACCAACTCTGAAATCTATGTGGCAGACATGATGGCCACTAGGAAGGCCACCTTGTACATGAGGAAGCAAAAGCTGGCCTCTCACAAGGGCTCAAATGATGCAGAAGTAAGCACCTGCAACACTTTGGGAAGATCCCAGGTGGGGTATCAGTGAACTACAGGAGGCTTCAGGTTGGTAGCGCCCCTCAGAAAGATCCGCCTCTAGGGTGGGAGAGCCCAAATCCCCAGATAAACTGAAGCCAGGACAGCAACCTGTCGTCATAAGGTGTTAGACCCTTCTCCAAACCCTCCTGCAAAAAGTCCAGTACGCATACCACTAAGACTGAGGTGCAATCGGCCTGGCCTTTGGAGCACCAGCTGCAGAAAATCTTCCATGTTGCACTATAAATGTGAGTGGTAGAAAGCCATCTGGCCACCTGGATTGTCTGTATGACCCTATGGGAAAACTTCTTCCATCTCAGAAGTCTCCGCTCAAATGCCAGATGGTCAATTGGAGCCACTGAGGCTCCGGATGACTGATGGGATCTGTTCTGACCAAGGCTTCCCGAGCCAGTAATAAACACAAAATGAGTCCCCCAAACTCATCTTTTATTTTAATTGCTGTGAATTATTGTCATTCACAGCTCTAATGAGACCCAAACAAAATTGTAAAGAGTCCACAGTCTTTCGGGATAAGGCTGATAAGTACCCACCTTTATCTCCCTTGAAAGGTCGCCAAGGCCTAATTTCCAATTAGCTATGGAAAACCAAAAAGAGCAGAAGTCGACACGGACTTCAATCCCAACTGTTCTTGCCTTCTGCCGGCTCTGCACATGCACACATTGACAACAGGGGGAGCCTGTTCCTCTGTCTCACTTATGTCAGAGTCTGGAGGCTCCGAAGTCCACACATAACTCCCAGATTGCCCTGGCCCCAACTCTTCGTTGGACGTGGAGCCCTCGCTTGAGTCTTCCTCAGCCTCCCTAACCTCTTCGCTGTCAGATTCTGCTGCTAGCTCTGCAGGCCACTGTTGGACCACAACAGGACCCTGGCTGAGAGAGACTCTGTCCGGGGGAATCCTGCAAGGCCTGGAGATTGACAGGCCAACCAGATCGGCGAACCACAGTCATGTGGGCCAGTGGGAAGCTACCAGCAAGATCTCCACCCTCTCCGACAGCACTTTCTGATCACCCCTGGAGTCAGGGGAAAAGGGGGATGGCATGCAACAGGCCCTGGGGTCAAGGACAGCATAGAGCACTGACCCTTTCCACCCCTGCTGCTGGGAACCTCGTGAAGAATCTGGGAAGTTGAGAGTTCGACAGAGAGGTGAAGAGATCTAGAATCAGGTGGCCGAACCGCTCTGATAGCTCCCTGAACAGATTGGGATGCAGGTGTCACTACGAGTGGTCGACAGTGGCCCTGCTGAACTAGTCTGCCTGCACATTTGAAACTCCCGAAATGTGTTCTGCCCTTACTAATAGGTGTTTCTGTGCCCAATGGCACAGTCATTCTGCTTCCAGCATGAGGGACTTTGACCGAATGCCCCCCTGCCAGTTGACGTGGGCCTTGATTGCCACATTGTCTGTTAGGAGGACATGCTGTCCTGAAACCTCCTGCTGGAATCCCTTGAGGGCCAAGCGGGCCACCCTGAGTTCTAGCCAGTATGTTGTGGCGTAGTTCTTCTTGCATCCACTGCCCCTGGGACACCTGGGATCCGAGGTGGGCCCCCCAGCCAAATAGGTTGGTGTCCGTTGTGATGGTTAATCTGTCCAGTTCCTTGTAGAAATAATCCTGGGGGATGGCCTGGGACATCCACCAGCGGAACAAGTGAAGTACCCCTGGTGATTCCTGAACCCTTGCCACTGAGTTGCTTCAGCCTGCCCATTGGTAGGAAAGCAGAAACCATTGTAGCGGCCTGGTATGGAACCGTGCCTAGGGAGCTATGGCAATGCCAGTGATCATTTTGTTGAGGAGCTGTGACAGCAAGGCAAGAGGAACCACTCTGTCCAACTGAATCTGGTCTGTCAAGGCCCTGATGCTGTCCTGGAACTCCTGGGATAAGAAGACCTGTCCAGTTACAGTGTTTATAACCACCCCCAACTGTAGCAGACGGGTCATCGGAAGCAAATGGCATTTGTCCAGGTTGACTAAGAATCCGTAATCCGGAAGGATCGGGATTATTGTGCACAGATCTTCCTCAGGGAGAGGAAAGGAATTCGAGGGAGAGCTCCGATCGTATTGTCTTCCTGACCCAGGTGTCCGTCATGGTCTCCTCCCATTGATCTACAAAGAGACTGAGATGGTCCCCTATGGGAGGTTGAGGTCCAATGTCACTTGGGGCATCTGAAGGACCTGGTGTTGTTGCCATGAAAGGGCCACTTGCCCTGCAGCTGCTGTCTGCTTCTGGTTCCAAAACCAGATCTGTAAACCTGGTAGGTGGACCTGGAGAAAAAGGGCCTCTGATGTCAGGGAAAGCTAGCCCCAGCCTCCCCCTGCCAAAAGGAGGGCTGCCAGAAGTAGGGTGAGGGGTGGGTAGTCAGCCGTCCTGCCCTAGGACAGAAGGATCTTCCACTTGTCTCTGGTCTCCACTAAGAAAGGTTCCAGAGACTCCCCAAACAGCTTTTCCCACCACAAGGGGCTTCCACTTGTTTTTGACATCCATCTGCCAATGGCGGAGCCACAATGAACAATGGGCTGTCAATGAGGAGGCAATGGCCCATGAAAAAAATTTGGCAGCATTCAGCGAGGCATCTGTAGTAAATTCAGAAGCTGTGATGATCTTGTTGAGGTCCTGGTGTGCGCGAAGATCCTCTGCTGGGATCCATCCCTGCAGCTGTCTGAGCCAACGCAAAGAGGCCCAAGTGAAAAAAGATGCCGCACATGAGGCCCTAATCACCCAGGAGCTCACCTAATGTGCTCTGCGGAGAGACATCTCCTTCCTTTCCTCTGCTTTCAATGCATCCTCTGTGTCTGGTGGTAGGACAGATGAGGAAGTTAAGGCTGCTACCGGAATATTCACCTGTGGAACCTAGACAGCGCCCAGGAACTCAGAGTCCACCATTGTAAAATGTGGACTCTGAACTGCTGAGTCAAGAGTATAAGAGCCTTGGTGGCACAGAAGATAGGATGCAGTAATTGTAATTGCAGACTTCTGCTAACAAGCCAGCTGCCTGT
>JAOYMU010003431.1:0-10432 GCA_025802295.1 Psammodynastes pulverulentus | reverse complement strand
CGACGAGGGGGGTGCGTTCCGGCACCTTTCTCAGAAGAAAAAAAGCGCTGTATCTATCTATCTATCTATCTATCTATCTATCTATCTATCTATCTATCTATCTATTTATTTATCTATCTATATTCTTTGATTAAAGACTTCTAGTTACATGGGTTATTGGACTTTATATATATATATAATCTGACTATAACCATAAAAAGCTCAAATAATTATCTGTTTAATAGATAAAGTAACAGTTTCATTGATGCTTTGAAATAAATTGACTCACTTTTTATTTTTTTCATCAAGGTTAAAATTAACAGTAGTCTGAAACCATTTACATAGTGATCCTTTTAGCACTGATATATTGAAATATAATTTTAATTTTGCAAATGATAATCAGAGGTCACAAAATGCCAGAAGCATCACAAATATTTCAAATGCCAGATTTGATTTCTAAGCTGAAAGCGTTTTCTATGTTTTCCAAGCTAGCTGTAAGTGTCTCCCAGTTGGACATATACCACAGTGTCTAAGATAACAAGTATAAGCCTAATGGAAAATTTGAGGAATACTGGGAAACCTGCTGTGATGATTTGTGGGGCAGAACAGTGTCATCACTGATCCAGTAGTAGTGGAAATACTGAGAATATCAGCTGAATTTATGGAATCCATTTTGGTTCTGTGGCCTAAAATTGAGGATATTCTGCCTCCAAAAACCCTTCTTTCTTTCACTCAACCATGGCATTCAGCAGAAAGATAAACAGAACTAAAGGTGGTTAATGCTTCATAGTAAAGAAGTTGAAAAATGCTGGGTTCTTATGTCATGTCTTTGAACTTCCTTTTCTTAAGAATCCCCTTTGGAATTCCATTTTAGCATTGAAACAGACACTACAGGGATTCTAGAAATGTTACTTTATTGTTGGATGAACTTGACCAAGCATATTAGATTCACAATTAAGGCCTATCTCATGGTGATAAAGATGGTGAAGTTTCAATTCTTCTTCATACAAATACTTCTTCACTCTTATTGAATCTCTGGATGCAGCCTTCTTTAGGGTGACCTGAATCCTTTTGGATAAAAGGGGCCCTGGGGTCCTTCTTCAGGGCTATGTCAACGGTTTTGCAGAGCATCTGTCAGCTAAAATCATGCAAATTCATTCTTAGTTGGACCCTAAGGTTTGTAAGGGGAGATGGTGGGCTATAGTCTTACCTGGCTTTCCCATGTGGAAATGGTTTGTCCCATTGGACCTGGAAAAGAGGGTTCTATGACTGTGAACCACCAGCTCATTAGAGGCATGCCCTTCCCAGTTGATTAATTCTGCTAATTATTGACATATGGGTGGATTTTGACAGTGGTGAATTCATTCTTGAGGGAAGGGATTGTTTCTCTGCCTTTTAAAAAGTGTCCCCCCTCTTCGAGAAGCCTTTGCTGGATCCCACAATACTGGACAATTTTGTCCAATATCTAACTTTCTGTTCTTAGAAAAGGTTCTGCAGATGAACATGAAAGGGATTATCTAGATGTTTTCCAGATAGGCTTCAGAACCTGGATATGGGACAGGAATGACATTGGTTGAACTTTGGCAGGATATCTGGTGGGATTGTAGTTGGAGTAGTGTAACTATCCTTGCTCTATTGGACTTTCATCAGCTTTCAATATAATTGTCTATGGTATATTTCTGGACCAGCTTTGCGGGCTGGGATTGGGCAGCACGGTATTGAACTGGTTCACTTCCTTTTCCTGAGATTGGTTCCAATTAGTACAGAACACTTGAAGATCTTCAGTACTGATAAAATCACAATCAATCAATTGCACAACCAGCTTTACTTGGAACAGCTTACATCCTGTGAGGTATCTTTAACACCATCAATCAACATCTGTTTCCAGGTGCTTGGAAATTGGATAACTGAACCAAAATGCCAAATCCTTTCTAAACATCTGGATGATTGTGCAACCAATCATAATAACCCTTGTAGGGTGTATTAATCAATATTGAAAGCCTGTCTAAAATCTTCACTGTTCCCTTTTTAATGCCAAAAAGGTGAAAGTGGGGCTGTTCTAAATATCTTTCTCATGTTTTCTATTTTTGAAGATTGAGTAACCATTTTAGCTTTCCATCCCACACCAGTTCTAAAATCTTCTATCTTGAAGTAATTTTCACCCAGTCATTAATGTTCACTTTTTTAAGAAAAATTACATAAGAAGAGATTGTCAGTTTAACATCCAGCATTTGGAGTGAAATGGATTATTTGCATTTATTTTAACCCAAATTAATTTAAAGATGCTAGATGATCTATACTAGTTTCCTTGGTCTTTCAGTGACTTTAGACATAACTGACTTGTGTGGGAATTCTTTGACCCTGAGAATGAAAATGGATTGTTTCCAAAATATTTCAGAACATGAACAGATGGACTATTTTTTTTAAATCAAATATGCAATTAGTGTTCAGGTCATTAAATCATAATTCCATTTAAGGGAAAGATAAAAGCAATAGGAAGGTCCTTCCTTTATACACTGATATATGAGGGCCAAGGTACACAGAGTTGGTTTGAGAAATTTTGAAGTTTAACCCCCTTGCTCATTGCAATAAAAAATTATGCTTTACAGATAGTGAGCTATCATAAAGGGCTTGACATGACTGCAAAATATCACGGGAATTGTACTTTTGTGCGAGAAAAGGAGAAATAGTGATGTGGTGATGAAGTTAGGGTCATTTGCAGAAAGTTATATCTGGGAGATAAGTTCAGCCTAAATTCATGAGATTACGCTAAAGGGTCACACAATAATTCAGACAATATTTGAAGTAGAATAAATTAACAAGATGATATTCAGTTCTGATTTCTGTATCAAGTGAGGTTATGGAATTATTAAACATATTTCCAGAAGTAGTCATGGGTTGGGGGGGGGGAAAGCTGAATATGGGATATTTAAATGGTACTTCTCAGAAGTGCTATTATACCCATCATTTCAGATGGCATTGGTAGCATGTACAAAGAGCTTGTTCTTTATTATAGCTGTTCTTGTTATGCTCTGGTAACACTGTGATCAATTGCAAACATGGGGTTATCCCTGAAGATGACTTACAAGCTTCAAATACTGCAGAATGCTACTGCAGCTGTCATAAATTTAACCAGTGTAGCTCAATGGGATCATATCACTGAGTTAAATAACGCTAGATTGGCTGCCTTTTTTTTTTTTTTACTTTCAAGCTGAAGGCTACTTTAAGATTAAAAATACAGTGAAACTTTCTGCAAAAGACAGTGCTTCCCATGATTGTAAAAGAGTATCTTTCTCTGAGTTTCTCTTGTGGAGAAATTATTTTATATTCCTTCCCTCTTAATTTGACAGCAAGTAAAATTGCTTAATAGTCAGGCATTTCTAAGTGTTATGCTGCTTTTTAAATTTACTATTTTAAAGTCCACTGTGATCTTTATTTGATATTAGTTTATGGCTTCACGGCTTCATCCTGACACATACAGTATTTTGGTTTGTATCTTTGCTTTATACTAACCAGGTTTCTTACAATGAAGTAAGGTTAAATCATTTTTATAACCAAATGTATGTGCAATTTCGGGTTAAGATTAATAAAACAATTTGAAATTAAGTGAGTTCTTAATAAAAAAGAAAAAAATCATGACAAAAAGAAAGAAAAAATGGGCTGTTTGAGGAAAACCAGTGGGAAGGATGAAAGAAAAATAAATTACTCCATCATGTCTTAGTTGTTGAAACATGTGTAAATTCATCCAGAATATTTTTTTGTCTTGTTCCTTTTGCAATCAGTAAGCCAGCAATTTGTCTGAAAATCTTTTTTCAAAATATTTCTGTGTGATATACTTCAACTTTTTTGAGTCTCATTTGCTTCCATTATGTTTAATAGAATAGAATGCTTTATCTGACCAATTGTGATTAGGAGACAAGGAATTTGTCTCATGCAGAAGTTCTCAGTGTACATGCAATATCATTATCATCATCCCAATAAGAGGGGATAGAAGGAAAGATGAGAAGAAAAAGAAAAATACTACATCCATACTTACACATAAGGCAATATTGTGAGGATTAGATGTTCAGCAGAGTGAGGGCATGAGGAGAAAAAACTGTTCCTGTGTCTAGTTGTTTTGGCCTGAAATGCCTTATAGCAGCTTCCTGAGGGGAGGAGTTTACTTACTTTAAGTTTACTGAAAATAAACTTTAAATTTACTTAAAGTAAGTTTGAGTTTAAGTTGGCTATAAGCTTCGTTACTTACACAATTAATTTATTTTTTTGTTCTAAATCTAAATCTAAAATTGGGTTCTGCTTCCATCTTAGAATAGTTATAATTACATTTTTTGGTAAGTTTGAAGATAGACTTCTCACAAGACACACACATTTATGACTGGCATATGCAATTGGCAACTCCCATTCCCCATAAAGTTATTTGAATTAAGTACATAAATTCAAACTAACAAATGATTCATAATCTGCCTTCATCCAGTTTGAACATTGCAATGTTATAACTAATAGTAATAACTTAATCTTTGCAGTATAGATTTGGTGTTAGCACTATTTTAAATAAAAAATATGAAGTAGGAAAAGAAGTCCAAATTAATATATAAAGGAATATAGCCTTAAAGGCTATACAAACATATAGAGAACCTTTTAAAATATTGACTAATATCTTGAAGAAAGAGCAATTCTTTTATTAAAAGCATCAGTTCTGCTTGATGGTTTATTTGTACATATATGTTAAATTTATATTCTATTTTCCAAGTGTATAAAGTGATAATACATACAACATGGAAATGCATCTATTTATGCTTATTTATATTAATTGTAAATAAATAAGAAAATGGAAAAGAGCTATCAAAACATAACTGAAAGAGGATGTATAAAATTATGTTATTAATTTAGGAATATGTTAACAATTTGCAATCTTTGCAGCTAAGATTGGGCTAAACCAATCTGATTGTCAGATCATGCAGGGGAAAGTCACCAAAAACTAAGGATCAATCCTTTCAGGATCTGGAAGCAGTCACAAGGGAAGGAATCTCTTGTTCTGATCCTGAGCACAGCAAAACAAAGTACTAGGCTGAATATCAGTGGTGGGATTCAAAAAATTTTATCACCAGTTCTGTGGGTGTCTTGGTGGGTGTGGTGTGCTTTAGTGGGTGTGTTTTGGTGGGCATGGCAGGGGAAGGATACTGTAAAATCTCCATTCCTTCCTCACTCCTGCGGGAAGGTTACCACCGGTTCTCTGAATTACTCAAAATTTCCGCTACCAGTTCTCTAGAACTGGTCAGAACCTGCTGAATGCCACCTCTGAGGCAGACCCATATAGGGTAATGCAGTCTTGTAGGACTCAAAGTTTTTTTTATGCCAATCTTTCTTGTTCTATGGATGTGTTAAATTCAACTCCAGAATATTAGCATGTCCTGTTGACTTTGAAATTCTCATTCCCTCCATCTGAAAAGTAGGGAAAGGCTTGGAAAGACATTTTTAGTTTATGAATGGTATCCTGAAACAGTGATGATCCCTGAAGCTATTGGAACATCAGGATCTCATAGTACATTAGCCTCAATTTTGCAGATGTGAAGCTAAAAGTTTAATTTAGATTAACATTTTTAGTACTTGCTTAAACACAGAGTTGGGACATAACTTGAAATAATTTTGCTGTTCCAAACAGCAATACACATTAGTTCTGATATCCATGCAGTTCCAATACAGGAAAAATGTGTTCATCATTCTGTAGAAGCAATTGATAGTATTGCTTCTCTGAAGCTGCTCCCAAGGTTGTATTCATTAAAGTTGAGAGCCTGCTGAGAAAGATGACAAGGCTGCACTCTCCTTTAATCAACAATCAAGGACAGCCTGTGTTATTATCTTAGGCCTTAAAAGAAGTCTCAGTTGCAGCAGGAAATCATTATTTTTTATAAGTCCAGCATCAAAGTAGAAAGTAATTCTCCTTGCTGTTTGGAATGAGAGCACTTAGGTAGGGACTACTGTAGAGTTTCCCAACCGTATCACTTGATTTTAAATTCCAAAATTCTCAACAGTGTTGCCAGGTGACATTTACACACCTGAAAATGGCTGGGATTAAGAAACAATAACTTAATAAAGATTTTTAATGATAAAGTGGCAGTTTTAGTTTATCCCATATAAACCATTTTATCCAGGAGTAGGCTTCAAAAATTTTAGCACTCTGCACAGTTGCTGAGTGAGTGTGACCATTGTGGGTGTGACCTAGTCAGCCTCCTGCACCATGGTGGCAGGGGGTTATTTTTGTCCTACCTGGCCTCCAGAGTCTTTCTTCTCAGGGAGGGCAAAAACGGCCCTCCCCAGGCTCTGGAGGCCCTCTGGAGGCTGGAAACAGGTCCGTTTCTGGCCTTCCCGAACTTCTGGTAGGCCTGTTTTTCATCCTCCGTGAGCCTCTGCGCATGACCTGCACTTACCTGCATCCAAAACGGGCCATGTGGGGACTCCTGAAAGGGGCGGGGTAGGAGGGGCCAGGCAGGAGTGGGATTTGGGAGTTCTCTGAACTAGTAAAGGATCTCCTGAACCCCTGCGAATCCCCAGCAACCCACCCCTGATTTTATCCATGCTGCAGAAACAATCGACTACTTATATGTATGCAGGTTTACAGTTCTTAAAAACACATCTAACTTCAGCTTCGGTTATTGAGAGCTGCTACTATGTTATTACTTCCTATTCATTGAATATTGTGTGCATTATGATAATGTGAAGAGAAGAGTCTTAACATTTCTAAGGTAACATTTCTTTTATCCTTAATGAAATGGAAAGAAATAACAATCTGACCAACAACATCAAACAAACTAACAGACAAGAAGCAAATCCCATTTCTTTAGGTACATGCCATTTTTTAATTTTGGAAAAAAAGGAGCTAGGAAAATGTTCAGGAACAAATGTATTCAAAAACATATTGTTAATGAGTATCAAGTGAATCTCATAAATACGGTAATAATAACTGAAATAGACACAAGGAAAACAGTTCCTGCAACAGCCATCAAGTGTAATTTGTACTCGGCTTTCTGAATTTAGCAATGGAAACATGAAAATTCACCCCAAAGCATTTCAAGTGACAAAGAAGAAAAGCTATTTTCCCAATTGCAGGTCCATCCTGGCAGTTGCCCCTTTATTGGTATTCTGAAAGATACTAAATTGAAAAGGATAGAATTGGATGGATAACTGATAATGACTCAAGTCCTTAATTCAGATAGGCCATGATATTATGGACATGTCAATGCTACCTTCCACATAACCTTCAAGTAACTGCCCTATAATAAGCATTTCACTCCTATTTCAAAATTTAAAAAAGGAACAGAGAAAAATTAAGTTACTAGCTTTAGTAACTGATTTGCTAAATATATAGGTTTTTTACCTGATAAGTCTGTATTCAAAGTGCTTGAAAAATAGTTGGTGATAACGTGGAATAAATGCATTGTATTTGGCTCAGTAACATTTTGGAATATTCTTCCTGCCTCCCAAATATGGCAATTATAACCTAATTAAAAATACATTTAGAGATGCAATCAAAGTCTTGTTAAATATAGAAATAAAGTGTTTCATGAAATGAAACTATTCTCCCATTTCAAACCTTGCATATACATACATGTATGCTTTAATGCTTTGATCAGTCAAGATTTGGCACTAAATTGTAGCCATACTTGTTACATTATGGTGCAGTTTTATGCTTTTTATAACTTCAGAAAATCCATTAACTTAGTACTACTTTTTTTTAGGAATGCAAATAAGTTTTAATTAAACAAATTTTTCATTTTCTAGAGCCTTATCCAGTGAATACGCAGTTTGATGATTAGGTTTAATTAGTTTAAGAATGATTTCTCAACTGTGAAACTAACCATTTGGGCTTTCCTGTTCATTTATTCTAGTTTTCATTTTCATCACACAAAAGGAAAAGGGAAGTAAAAGGTAAGAAAAAAATCCCAATGTATTTCATTTCATTTCCAATGTTGGCATAATTTTCTTCCCTCCCCACCTACATAAAACTGGTTTTGTTTAAAGCTAGGATAGCTTTAGAAGTCAAATAAGTTCTCTCTCACAGTTGCAATCTTTAAACTGTGAATATAGAAAGGCTTTGGGATACTTAAATACAGGGCTTTTTTTCGGCGCCGAAAGGTGCCGGAACGCCCCCCCCCATCGCGCTAAAAAAACCCGGAAGTGGTAGTGCGCGATTGGTGGGACGGCGTTCCGCCGAGCTCCGGCTCAACAAAAGCCCTGCTTAAATATGATATCACACATTAAAATGCTATGAGGGTTCTGGTATCACCTTCCATGTAGAGCTCTGAGCCTTTTGTGCTTATTGATCTTCTTCCAGGCTAAACTGTTGATCAAAAACTAGGTGTTCCAAATTGCACATGGATACTTAAATTCGCATGCTACATAGATAGGTAAACAGCCAAGTAGAATAACAATCCAATCTCAATTTTTCTCTATTGGTTGAAAAAGATAAGTGGTTAATATAGTCAAGACAGGTATTCAGACACGTTCTTCACATAATGCAAAGTGGGTGAATGGTTGAACAAAACAAATAATTTCTATTTGAATTTTTGTAGGGTTCTGCAATGGTTTTAGAAGCGAAAACAAAAAGTCCCTGGGAACATTTTCCATGTTATTTCTGCTACTCCCTGATTTAAAAAAAAAAATCACACCATACAGAAAATGTAAGTAAAAGAAACAAAATAAGGTTGCCAGGCAAGAGTAGCAAGATATAGCCCAAATCTTGGTGAGTTACTATCCGAGGGTAGTTTTGGAATAGGACTGAGTTATAAGGAGATCACCCTTAGCTCAATGCTTCTAAAAATAGATACAAGCCCCAAATCGCCAGCAAGGCTACAGCTCACAAAACTGTTCAAAATGGGTTGAGAGAATTGGAGGCAAGAAAATCATCCTCGCCTAGACGTAAATTTTCCCTCTTTGATACTAACTATTCTGATCTTTCAACATGCAGAATTACTCCACCCAGTTTGCTGCTCAACTGAAAATTCACCAGAGCTTATACAACAGCAGGGCAATGATGAAGGTAGACACATTTCAAACCTGTTTAGCTTTTTGACACTGAAGGAATTTTGGATATTACAACCATTGAATGCAAAACAAACCCCATGAGTTTGAACCAAAATTCCAATAGCCTCCCAATCATCCCTCCCCCCAATATTAAGCAAAGCTTTTATCCAATTACTGACTTGGAATTGGAATATCGCATAGAGATTTGGTGGAGTTCTTCTCTAATTTGTATTCATAGCACTCCAAGACTAGGGATGAGGAAAAGATTCATTTACCAAACTTTAAATCCTGGACTATCCCTGCCAGGAAATATAGGGCTAAAGGGCAGGTATCAGGAGAGCTGATTATACTTGCCAAGCTAGAGCTGGACTGGTAATGACAGGAATTAGTCTTCAAAGATGACTCTCTCTCCACTATGCAATTGTGAAATTTTATAATAAATTTTCTGACATAGTTCTACACTGAACATACATTTACCACCACACATAACCTCATTTCTCATCTAATATTTGGGTGAACTTACAGTGTTAAAGATTAACTCAAATCACCCTAAAGTTGCTATATTTCTAACAGGAGAGTTGTGGGTCTACTTACAAGATTTTGTACACCTGGTGTTATTCCTGAGGGTTATTTTATCTATCCTGTCTCTCTAGAGCTGCCGAAAGATGTTCAGGCTTACAATTGGTTTCCTTGATTTCCTTGATAACCTCCATATTTTAGGAGATAGAAAGCCTGGGCTTATAAATCTTTTTACATACCAACCAGGAAACTCTAACAGCGTTTTAGGCTACATATGTGTTATACAAAACAAGACTGAGCTGTCGTCAGATTTCTAAGGTCATGTGAGGGAAGATAGTGATCATAAACCAATCATAGTCCATTTCCAAGGCAAATATGATATACTAGATTAGCCATGTCTCACACCAAAAAATTAGCATCTTCATTTCTTGCATCAGATGAGGAGATAAATCTTTGTCTTTCTGTCCTGGCTACTTTTTACAGAGGCAGAATTGAGAGCATTTTAACAAACTGCATATTTGGTTTGATGGCAACAGTATCTCAGATAGAAAGTCCATACAGGTAATGGTAAGGACAGCTAAGAAAATTATAAACAGCTAGCTTCCTGTTATTTAGGATACTCAGAGGTGGGCTTCAAAAAAAAGTTAACAACCAATTCTCTGCTCGGTTGCTGGGTGGGCATGGCCATGGTGGGCCTGGCCTAGTCAGCCTTCTGCACCACCCATTTCACCCTACCGGGCTTTGAAGGCTTTCCTCAAGCCTCTTTCCCTTTAGGAAGGAAAAAATGGCCTCCCTGGGCTCTGGAGGCCTCTGAAACTTCTGGGAGGCCTGTTTTTTTGTCCTCCCTGAGCTTCTGCATGGGCCCTACACTTACCTTCATCCAAAACAAGCCAGGTAGGGGCTTCTGGGAGGG
>JAOYMU010003101.1:0-10494 GCA_025802295.1 Psammodynastes pulverulentus | reverse complement strand
TTTCTAATTTGCCTCGTCGGGAGAAAACCATTCTGATCGGGATGTATGCATTTACTGAGAATTACTTTTATTCTTGTAGCCATAATATTTGCAAATATCTTGTAGTCTACGTTAAGCAGAGATATCGGCCTATAATTTTGGATATTCTTGGCACAGTCCTCCTTCGGGATTAGCGTTATGAAGGCTTCCCTCCATGATTCCGGCATTTTAGATTCTGTGAGAACCTCATTAAAAACCTCTAGTAATAGAGGTTCTATGAGATCCCCCATCGTCTGATAATATTCAGCAGGGAAGCCGTCGGGTCCTGGAGTTTTATTCTTTTTTTGGTTTCTAATTGCTTGATTCAGCTCTGAGGCCGTTATTTCTTTATTTAGATTTTTTTTATCCTCCTCTATTATCCAATCCTGTATCGTATCCAAATAGTCCTTTATTTTTTTATCCTCTACCAACTCCTTTGTATATAGATCCCCAAAAAAGTCTTGTGCCACTTCCTTTTTCTCTTCTAAATCGAAATGTATTGCACCCTTTTTATCATATAATTGCTGTATAAATCTTTTCTCCCTATCTTTTTTTAATTTGTACGAGAGCCATCTTCCTGGCTTATTTGCATTATCAAAATAGTTTTGTTGGCTCGCTTTCAAACATCTGGTCACTTCTTCTTGGTCTAAGATGTTTAGTTTATGTTTGGCTATCCATAGCTCTTTTTTAACCTTATTGTCTTATGGTCTGATCTGTAATTGGGATTCCAGTTTCCGTATTTCCCCCTCTAAAAATTTGTACTGTTCCTTTTTCTTTTTCTTTTTCCTGGCAGAATACGCAATTATCATTCCTCGAGAATACGCTTTCCACGTATCCCATAAAATTTGACAGGATGTTTCTTGCCTTCTGTTCTCCTGAATGAAGTAGTCCATTTCACACTTGTACTTCTCTATAAATTCTTCCTCTTTTAATAATTGATTATTAAACATCCACCTGGCTCTTGGTTTCCTCCCTTCTTTCCATTTAATTTTGAGAGGGTTGTGGTCCGCCCAGGAATTAGGTAAAATTTCTATCGCCTCAATATCATCTGCAAGTTCTTGGTTCACCCATGCCATGTCAATTCTGGACCAAGATTGGTGGGGATTGGAGTAAAATGTGAATTGTTTTTTGTGTAAATTTCTTTCTCTCCATAGGTCACAGAGGTTAAATTCATTCATCATTTCAAAGCAGGAGTATGGGAGTAGCCTTTTTTCTTTTTATTACCCTTAACACTTATATAATCTTTCTCTTTATTCACGATCCCGTTAAAATCGCCTACTATGCAAATATTTTTTGGTCCGTATTCAGTTAATTTGTTATGCATCTCTTCATAGAAAGCCTTATGATTGTCATTTGGAGCATAGATTACCACCAATAAAAGTCTTTTATTTTTAATCATCAAATCCAGCATCAAATATCTTCCTAAAGGGTCTGCAATATCCAATTTAACCTCTATCCCCTCTTTCACATAGACCGCTATTCCTTTTTTCTTTTCGTCTGCCAGGGCTGTAAAGAGCCTTCCTAGTTTGGGGTATTCTAAGTATTTCCGATCTTTTTTGGTGATATGGGTCTCTTGTATGCAAACTATTTGCATCCGTTGGTTATAGAGTTTTGTTAGAACACGTCTCCTTTTAATTGGTGAGTTAAGTCCATTAATGTTTAGGGAGATTAAATTAATTTCTCCATCCATTTTTTACTTTCCTGCCTGTTGTAACTTTCTGTAAGCTCTGGTGTCTCTCTGTACTCTCGGTGACCTTTTACCTTCCTCTTCTAATGAAAGGAGTTCGCCACTACTGTCCTCCTCTTCCCCCAAATCACTTGATTGTTCTTCCTGACTTTTAGATTCTATTTCTTCCTTATTGCTAGGTTCCTCTCCTGATTCGATAATTCTTGTATGTAAGTCCCGGGCTTTAGTTAAGTTATCTACTCTAAACCTTCTATCTTTCCAGGTCACAAAAATTCCTTCCGGAATCAGCCACCTGAATAGAATATTCCTTTTGATCAATTCAGAGGTCAAGAATTTGTACTCTTGCCTCTGCTCCCGCACCCGTCTTGGGGTTTGTTTTAGGGTTTGAATTTCCCTTCCTTTATAGATTATTGGATTGTTTTTAGTTAATCTAAAAATCATATCTCTTGTTTTCCTTCTGGTAAATCTTATGTGTACTTCTTTGGGGAGGTTAAACTTCCTCACGTAACTGGTACTCACCCTATATACCTCATCTAGTTCTTGAAAAACATTGTTAGTTTCAATTTGCATTACCCCAGCTAAGATCTCTGCCATGGTCGAGAAAATATCTTCTTCTTTTATTTCCTCCACGTTTTGAAAATGGAGGAAAAAGGCTGCACGGTCCATCTCCATTCTTATCAGGGCCTCCTCTGTAGCTTTATTATATTCTTTCACCTTTTTATCTAACGTCTCTACCTTCTCCTCCGTCTTTCCTGTTTTGGATTCTATTGTCTTTATGGTCTGTTCGTGCTTCTCTACTACAGTTTGAATTACACCCATTCTGTCCTCCATTCTTTGGAAGTTGTCCCTCATCTCTTTTTTCATGTCTCCTACCTCTGCCTTTATGTCCTCCTGATTCCTACACATCACTTCCTGCATTTTGAGTATTGTTTCCTGGAGAGCCATTAGAGAGGATTGTACATTGGGTGTACTTCCAGCAGATTGTTTATCCCCTTGAGCTCCCAACGATGCTTCTATAGATTTCTGCACTAAGGGGGGATTTGTTGGGTTTTTCTTCCCTCCTTTAGAAGCACCATAGTTGGATGCCATTTCTTCTAATATTTTCTTTTATAGATTTTATAGACACGGTCCCACTTTAACATACAATCAAACCCTCTTTACCTTTAAATTCTTAGTAATCCTTTCACTTATAAATATTATCTCAGAGTTGTCAAAAACCTAATTTAGGAATATATAGATATCTCAAAGTGCCAATTCTAATTAATTGTAATGACTGTCTTGAACTATTTAAATTCTATACCCCACAATGGAATATAGATATATGTTTGCAATGAATTAATTATCAAATAGATATAGCAATAAATATAAATATAAATATAGGTATAATAGATATAAATATGGATATAAATATAAATCTAAATATATATAAGGGTGTAGATAAATATATATATTCAATTAATTAGTCTATTAAACAATCAATTAATCAATTAATGTTCGTTTAGTTGGTTAATTAGTTATGGAAGGGATCTATAATATCTATCTAATCAATGAGTTAATTAAGTAAAGATTGTGTCTTCATTCAAACAAGAAAAGTAAAGGATAAAGAGAGTCTAAGTCTGGATATTCCGAAAGTTCTTTCTTGCTTCCTTTTCGGGCAGACAGGATGTGGATAAGCCATCACTTCCTTTCTTCTCCTTCAGTTCACAATCCACAAAGAGACAAACCAGTCCCAGCTGTATTCCTCCAATCTTCAAAACTCCTCGGGTTCTTCTTCCAAACACATCAAATTAGCGCCGTCTCTCTTCCGTTTCGATATTTCCCAGTCTAATCAATCAGTCTTTAGTCAAATCTAGCCAATCCTCCATGTCTCCAATATTGCACTATAAATCACCGTAGTCGCAGTTCTGAACAACCTCCGCTTCTTTAAACACCAGTCTTCCTTCCACGCTTAAACCAATCTTTACTGCCTCAGTCTCTCTTCCTTACTCCTCCGATCCGGAATCTTCTTCTCCTACGTCCACTTCACAATTGCCTCTCACCAGCTGGCTGCGGGTTGCCGATCCTCTTCTCTGTTTTTTTTTTAACCGTTCAAGATTTGTTCGCTGATCGTACACTCTCCTGGTTATTCCTGCCGCTATCTCTCCGTTCTTTTTTTTTCCGGTTGGTTAATAGTTATTTTACTTTATCGCAATTCAGATTCTCTATTTTTCCACAATGTCACTCTCCGCTTTGTAATTTCCTTCCCACTAAGGTGACTCAGAACAGCTTTGTGTCCGCCATCTTTTAAGAGACGGACACTGCAGCTGGAGAGTCGGAGTCTCTTTTGATACAACGGGTGAGCGCCCTTCACTCCGTTATATCGCCAGTATCCCCGTATCTTCACAGATCTACTCATGATCTGCGATCCCCTGGGGGGCTAATCCAAGCTGCAGAATTGGGAAGACAGAACAGAGCCCCGTTCCTAGTCCCGCTTCACTGCTCCTTGACGTCACCGGAAGTTTCGAATTACAAATTTTAAAGCAAATCCCGAGACGAGTCAGAGAACAGAGGAAAGAATATAAATTCTTGACAATAGAATTAGTAAGAAGAAATATA
Organism: Psammodynastes pulverulentus; assembly: GCA_025802295.1. Taxonomy (NCBI): domain Eukaryota; kingdom Metazoa; phylum Chordata; class Lepidosauria; order Squamata; family Psammodynastidae; genus Psammodynastes; species Psammodynastes pulverulentus. Next base: position 6,194 of record JAOYMU010003101.1, on the reverse strand, counting down.
TTATTTAGATGGCTAACCCCCCAAGGAGTTTTTGTCACCTGGAAAGAGAGAAGATTTAAGGTGGACAACTTAAGGAGTGCTCGGGAATTATATGACAGGATTGTGGGGGCAGAAGAAGAACCGAATAGTAGAGAGGAAATAGACCCCATGAGTCAGGAAGAACAATTGATAGAATTGGGGGAACAAGAAGACAGTGGGGAAGAACAGCAGGTATTGGAAGAAGAGAGGACAGCACCAGTGAAAGTGCACAGGGATACTAGGGCTTACAGGAAATTACAACAAACAGGTATCTAAAAGATGGAAGGAGAGATAAATTTGATCTCTCTTAATATTAACGGCTTAAACTCAGCATTTATTGGCCAAATTGCACAGACAACACAAGGAAATTGTTTGCATCCAGGAAACTCACATTAGCGGAAAAAATCGGGAGTATTTAGAATATCCTAAATTGGGGAAACTATTTACAGCCTTAGCAGAAGAAAGGAAAAAAGGGATAGCGGTTCATATAAAAGAGGAGTTAGAAACAAAATTGATTTTTACAGATCCTTTGGGAAGAATTTTGATGTTGGAGATTATAATATGTTGTAGGAGACTGTTGCTGGTGGTGGTATATGCCCCCAATGAAAATCTCAAGTCCTTTGTCAAAGAAATTTACAATAAAATAATTGATTGCAACCAAAAAGATATATGTATAGTTGGTGATTTTAATGGCATTGTAGATAGAGAAAAGGATTACATTAGTGTCAAGGACAATAAAAAGAAAAAAAGGACCCTGCCCTGTACTTGTATTGAAATGATGGATGAATTTAACTTATATGATTTGTGGAGGAAAAGAAATCCAGATAAAAAGCAGTTCACGTTCTACTCTAACCCCCACCAATCATGGTCCCGAATCGATATGGCCTGGGTAAATGAAGAAGTAGCAAATGATATAGAATCAATAGAGATTTTACCGAATATATGGGCGGACCATAACCCAATTAACATCAGATGGAGAGGGGGGGAAAAACGAGAGCTAGATGGATGCTAAACTCCCAAATTTTAAAAGAAGAAAAATTTATCCAAAGGTATAACTATGGAATGAGGTTCTTTTTACAAGAAAATAGAAACCAAGAAACCTCGCTAAAAACCCTCTGGGATACTTGGAAGGCAAGTACATGGGGAGTAGCAATCTCTTACTCAGCTAGGAAAAATAAAGAAAGATGGGAACAACACAATTTATTAGAAGGGGAAATTAAAAAATTGGAATTGCAACTGCAAAATAGCCCTCAGGACAACAAAATAAAGGAAGAGCTAGTACTAACAAAACACAAATTAAATGTTTTAGATCAGGAGGAGGTTTCCCGATCCATTAAAATCGGTAGACAATTTTTTTTTGATAATGCGAACAAATCAGGGAGGTAGCTATCCTATAAATTGGGGAAAGGGAAAAAGAAAAAGCTTATGCAACAATTGCAGGATAAGAAAGGAGAAATTCACTTCAATCCGGAAGGCAAAAAAACATTAGCATACAGATACTTCGCAGATCTCTATAAGGAGGAAGTTGTATTAGACAAGAGAGTAGAGGAGTACTTGGACACAACCAAAAATTGGGAGATAGGGAATGAAGATAAGGAAAATCTAAATAAGGAAATAATGGCCCAGGAATTGAGACAGGCTATTAAAGCCCAAAAAAAAGAGTAAAACACCTGGCCCAGACGGGATCCCCGCAGAGTACTATCAAACAATGGGAGAAATGGTAGAACCATTAATGCTAGAGGTTTTCAATGAGGTTCTAGTAGGAGCTGGAATGCCGGACTCGTGGAGGGATGCATATATAACGCTGATCCCAAAGGAGGAGAGTGATTCTAAGAAAATCCGAAACTACAGACCTATATCATTACTTAATGTCGATTACAAAATCTTTGCCAACATTATAGCTTCAAGACTAAAAAATGTATTAAACTTATACACCCAGACCAGAATGGTTTTCTTCCAATGAGGCAAATTAGGGGTAATACTAGAATGGTACTAAATCTCTTGGAAAACTACGAGGCACATCCAGAGAAACAAATAGCTTTTGTTTTTCTGGATGCGCAGAAGGCATTTGACAACCTTAATTGGCAATTTATGACTAAATTAATTAGGAGGATGGAATTGGGTCCTAAATTTGAAAATACTATCCAAACAATTTATTCAACTCAAACAGCTCGTATTTTGATAAATGGGGAAACCACAGACAAATTTACTATCGAGAAAGGAGTTAGACAGGGATACCCGTTGTCACCTCTACTATTTATCTTATCGCTAGAGCTACTGCTTAATAAAATTAGAGACAACTCCAAGATTAATGGAACGAAAGTGAAGAAAGAAGAATACAAATTACAGGCGTTTGCGGATGACTTAGGTTTTTTTCTAGAGGATCCGCTTAATTCAGGTAGTATTTTATTAAATGAATTGGGTTGTTTTGGAGAGGTCTCTGGCTTTAAAATTAATAAGGATAAAACCAAAATTATCACTAAGAATTTGACAAAAATGCAAAGGGACGAATTGGAAAAAGTGATGCAGTTGCAAATGGTAAAGAAGGTGAAATATCTAGGTATTTGGTTGACCGCGAAATGTACCTCAATAAAAGAGGATACTTTATTTATTTAGAACGATCCCGGTTAAATTAAATAAACCCTTCTTTATGGATTTAAATAAAATAGTTTTAAAATTTGTTTGGGCCCAGAAAAGACCAAGAATAAAAATGAGCTCGCTACAGGATACCAAAAAAAGGGGAGGTTTAGGATTACCGATTTGGGAAACATATTATAAAGCAGCTAAATTAGTGTGGATTAGAGAATGGGTCAAATTAAGTAATAGGAGGATTTTAGCATTGGAAGGATATGACCTACAAGCGGGGTGGCATGCCTTTATGTGGAACAGCAAGAAAAACTTCCACACTTATTTTTATAAACATACTCTGAGAGACTCACTGATGCAAACGTGGAAGGAAGTTGAAAATAAATATTACTTGAAAGTTCCAGGCTGGTTATCCATAATAGAGGCAATGGCCCACCCAAATACAATAGACATGACTAAAGCTGCAAAATATTGGGACCTTTTGGATACCCAGGGAAATCTAAAACCTAACCAACAATTGAAGGACGAGGGGATAAATACAGAGTGGTGGTCATATTTTCAAATTCAGTCCAGATACATCAAAGATAGAGAAGAATTCGGGATTGACATAAAATCAAATTTATTAGATAAATTATTATTGGGACCCGAGGAGAAATTAATTTCAAAAGTGTACGGCTATCTGTTAGAATTTGATTTGGCAGAAGAAATTGTAAAAGGCCCGATGATAGCCTGGGCGAAAAATATAGGCCACAGCATATTGCTGGATGATTGGGAGAAAATTTGGGAAAGAAATTATAGGATCACTAAATCGACAGCGTTCAAAGAAAATCAGATTAAAATGTTTTATAGATGGCATCTGCCTCCCTCGAGACTTGCCAAAATGTATTCAAATATAAACCCACTATGTTGGAAATGCAAGTCAGTAGAGGGGACATTCTACCATTCTTGGTGGTCATGTTCAATAATCCAAGATTATTGGAAAAAAATTCAGCAATGGCTGAAAGAAATCATTAGAAAATTAGCCTGTAAAAATTACTCTTTTTTCAGTCAGCTGTCAGCCCTTACAATGGGGATGAGATTGCAAAGAAATATTTTTTCTTTATCATTAATACATAAAGAAATTTGAATTGTTAACATTTGCAGAAACTTTAAATTAATGCTCTATGTGAGTGAAGGAAATTGTAATGTGCATAAGCCTAAAACAGATTCTACACTTAAACTCAAGATTTGAATCTAGTAGTCAAATTATGGATACTCGTATTAGATCTTTGGACCAGCTGCATATTTATATGCAAAATGTATTAAAAGAACTGTGTATTTAAAATTATGTTGTGTTGTTACACAATGCATGATTGCCAAATGCAAAGATTTACAACCAATCTGCCTTCCAGGAAATTTTTACTTCTGCTGCTCCCTAATTAAATATTGTTTCACAGAAAGTTATATAATATTGTACATAACTAAGTAGTCCTCAGCTTACAATGGTAATTGGGTTTCCATTTCCATTTCCAAGTATGATGACCTATAACCAAATTGCTTAGCAATAGCAATGATGGCGGCTGTCGTAACTCCAGGACCATACAGATTGTTAAGTAGGATGATGTGGGAGTTCCAAGCAAGGAGCATAGAAGATGCATCGGTGCTACAGGGGGGTAGGCGGGTGCTGCATGCAGGTGTTAAAGAACATGGGGGTTTCATACTGCTAGGAAGCTTGGATGTGCCAATAAGGGTGATAGGGGCATACAGGTGGGGTGCACAGAGTACAAGATCCCTAGAATTTCACACTTTGTAGTGAGGCTCCTTGGGAGAAAAAGCAATGGGATTGACTTATGGGAGTTTGACTTTGCTTGTGGAAAGCTGGCAGGGCAGGTCACAAATACAGATAATAAGACCACAGCTTGTTACAATGTTGTAATCATGGGCCAGGCACCTAAGTAGCCCAATCATGTTCACATTACAGTGGCGATGCTGAGAAAGGCACAGTCTTGTGCACTGCTCTTAGGTTTCCCTCTTTCAGTAACATAATTTTGAATATTCTCTGAATAAGTGATTGTAACTCAAGGACTATCTACAGATCCTCTAACTTTAAAGTAAAGTGATTTTAGGGGGAAAAACAATTTCTATCATGAATCATGCACTTTTGGCCTTGTAATGACTTCTTTTTGAACTATATCAGAGTGGCTGTTTTGTAGCTCTATAATCAGTGCCTTTGCTTTTCCAGTGATGTCATCTTAACTTTAGGATTAGATCAATATTAAGGTAAAGAATCTTAGACATAGAATACCAAACAGAAATTGCTTTTTCTTAAAACATACTTATAAATAACCAAATTTTAGCTTCTATACCAGCTTCATATTTATATTGTATTAACAGTTCCCAAATTCAGGAGAGCTTTATTTTTAGCTTGATTTAATGTCCTTCCCCACAGCTGTTTTGAAAGGGAAATATAGGAAAACCCCATATGGAACTCGACCCTACCCCTGTGACAAGAGTGTTGTAGAAACCGATGCCCACGTTCTTTTGTATTGGCAGTACTACAGGTATATTTGCCACCAGCTGACTAGCCCTTTTTTAAATCTAAATTTCCAGGGTATTCAATTTTTACTTGCTTTATTTGTTAAATAGCCAGATTAAATTATCTATTTCTTAAAGTAGCAACATTTTGTTACATTATATCTAAGTTTGCCCACAAATGTTTCCAATAGTCACTGATATTAGAGGCTAACTTTGCTTTATTTTACTAAATGTATTTGCATTGATCAGTTATTGAAATAAAATTCCACTCTTGAGCTTCAGAAGGAAAAACAGGATATAATTGGCAAAAATAAACTGTTTATTATTCATTTATTTTACAATAATTAAGTATTATATCAGTCTTCAGGCTCTGGGCAGTATACAAAACAATTAAGAAAATATTTAAAGGAATAAAGGAAATAAAATAAATAAATAAAACTAGGTAAGCAGTTTAAAATATTAATCCTTGGCTAAAGACCTGCTGAAAAAGAATGTCAGAAGGCGCTGTTTATACTACCAGGACATTTTGTAATGGAGAGGCTGCTATGGCAAAGGTTTTCCTTCTGGTCCACAGCCTCCTACTTCATGTGAGGTTGCAAGCTCTCTGTTCATGATCAAACTCGAAGCTTGTAGATATATTAGTGAGGTAGCTCCAATCTAGCCCAATGCCAGATGACATAGGGCTCCATAGGGAATTGCCACAGTGTAGCACCATAAAATGGATGTAACTTTGTTACATTTTAGCAATCTGGTTTGGGTCAGGGTACAGCATAAAAACTTGCACTTCTTGATAATTTTTCAACAAACTGGGATCTGGGCACTGCAAACCTATTCTGGACTTCCTTTGGGGATTGGACATACTCTTCTACAGTGTGTTCTTCCTTCTTCAGATAATAGTTCCAATCTTGGGGGAGAGGGGAGAAAGATCTCCTTGGAGATTTCTACTTTGTTAACTTTTTTCTCACACGAGCTTTACAATCAATATATACGGTATATGTGTGTGTGTGTGTGTGTGTGTGTGTGTGTGTGTGTGTGTGTGTGTTAATTTTTTCTGCTGGTATTTAAAATTCAGGGAG
>JAOYMU010002920.1:0-10539 GCA_025802295.1 Psammodynastes pulverulentus | reverse complement strand
AAAAATCTGGGAGACAAATATTCCAGAAAAAAGCAAAAAAAAAAACCCCAAAACCCAGCAACTTGCTGGATTTATTATTCCCTAAAATACAAGAGGCATCAGAGCTGGTGGGGAGGGCTGCTTTGAAAGAGAGAGAGAGAGAGACCTGGCTTTTTCTAGCTTTGCTTTTCTGGCTTCTTGTTTCATGGCGAGGAAAGAGAATTTAGAAGTTTTTTATTACCTGCGCTCCCAAAAGGTCTTTGAAATCCCAGCATCTTCTTGGACTGGCTCTGTGATTTGAACCACTTGGCTTTTCCTGCGGGATAATTCATTGTTTAGGTTGAGGGAACAATAAGGTCAAGTTTATCCAGAAAGCTCGGCGTCAGGTAAACTAGGAGCCAAAGTAAAAAAAACTGATGATGAAATAGATAGTCTAAAGAGATTTTTTAAAAGGGAGACTTACAAAATGGTGCAGCTACAAACTGTGTGTGTGTTTTTTTCCCTGCTGCGTGGAGCATCTTGGCGTTCTCTGGTTAGCCAGGTTTCGTTGATCAAATGCGTTGGTTGTTTCCTTTTGCACTATTAAAATCCAAAATAGAAATACTTTTATTTCAGATATTGTATTTTCCAAAGCGAAGCTTTAAACTCCGACTGTATACGGAGAGCAGCCGGGACTGCCCCGTCTCGGTTAACGTCCCGGCTGCTCTCCGTATACAGTAATAATAATATTGGTCTGACTATGATGTTCATTAAGACACAAACATCACCGTGTTGATTTCTTGTAGCAAGAATCGGAAAGTTTGAAAGTTTGGGTCTGAAACCTCCTTTCATTCTGCACCGTTGACTGGTTTTTGGGTCTCGGCAACGGAGGAGCTCTGTGTGTGTTGACACAGTTGCTTCTCCTTGTCTTAAAATTGTCTAAGACAGGGGTCGGCAACCGTGGCTCTGGAGCCGCATGTGGCTCTTTCCTCCCTCTGCTGCGGCTCTCTGTCGCTCAAAATATGTGCCACGATTGCCAATTTGTGACACCCGCCGGCATGCGATTTATTGAGCTTTTCAACCCCTGGTAGGTTTTGTGGCTGCCGGTGTTTTCTTTTCTGTGGGAAATGGATCCGAATGGCTCTTTGAGTGTTTAAGGTTGCCGACCCCTGGTCTAAGAGGTGAAGATTTTATCCCCCAGCGATTTTTTCTTCATCCAGCACAATGTTGCGTCTCTTATTTGGCCTCTTCCCTTTTCCTGATGGCTAGTTAAATTTTTCCTTTATATGCTGCAATCCTTTAAGCAGGGAAATCTTGTCCTGTCCTTCAGTTACAACTTCATGGGTCCGTCCTAATATTTGTGAATATTTTTCCCCGCTATGTAGAGCATGTGGGATGTCCAACTGCATTTTGTTCGTTCTTGTGGTTCAATCCGGCTGCTGCCTTCATTTCTGTTTTGTCGGTTTGAGGAGGAGGGCTAAATATCCCCCCCCCCTGCAATTAACATTTTCTAAATATTAAAAATCCCATCGCTAAAAATAAAAATGCGCGCTGTGTCATTAGACTGTGTGTATCTTTGGTCCTCTCAAAATTACATACGGTCTTAACGACACCGAGCCTTTATTTTAAGCGATGGGGTTTCAATATTGGTGAGCTTTCTTATTTTGTAAATGCACATATCTTTTCATTGGAGAACCGATGTTGGTTTTTGGTTTCCGTGCTAAAAAACAAGATTAGGTTTGGCGTTGTCCGTTACAAAGTTTCTCCCCTCTTCCTTGGCATCAGACAAAACCTGAATTTCTGCCGAATTTTGAAGTCACGGGAATTGCTAGCGAAAAGAAAAATAACTTGGTTTGTTCAGAAACCTTCCTCCCTCTGATCTAACCGTTGAATGTTGGTCTTCTACTTGGCTTAGGGTATCTGAGTCGTGGCCTTAAACCCTCTTGTGCCTTGCAGATTTGGCAAAACAGAGGCAGAAGTGGGATTTTAATAGCTGTGTTAATGGCTGAACTCGCTCCTCTATCAGTCTTGCAAGGGTCATTGTGGTACGATTGTTGCTGTTGTCAGTTTGAAACAGGCCAAATTGACACGGAGGTTAAGGACTTGGCTGACCTGCTGTCGGTCTCCCGTATGCGAACAAGCAACGATGCTTAGGCTTCTAAATCACGTCTTCCTCTCTGCCGTCCAATTCTTTTGATCCCGTAGGTCCCTCCTGGATGGATAGATTGATGAGATCCTTTTCCTGCTCTGTGGTCCACCAATTTCTTCTTTTTTAAATATAGCTTTTTATTAATTCAAATGTTAAAAACATTGGACGTGGTGCAATCATCCCGAACACGCTCCTTGTCAAACATATTATGGCTTATATAGTTTAAGTACAGTTGATCCTCCTATACAGTTATAAATTCTATATCTATTGTGCTGTATACACATATGCATTTCTTATAGACATATCTGCATTTCACCCTTTCAATCATTCCTTCTGCCCATTCCATCTATCTTTTATTTTGAATCTTTCCTTTTTTTCTTCCACTGTGGGTAAAATTTGTCCCAAATCTTGTAATATTCTGACTCATCTTTTTCATTCATCTCCCACGTTCATTTATCCATTTCTGCGCACACTGGTCCACCAATTTCAATGGACTTGATTCTCACTAGGATCTCTCTAGGATTACGCTGGAGGAAGGCACTTTGCTGCAGAAGGGATTCTAGGCAAAAAAATCCTCCCTACTACAACAGTAAAACAAAAATGCATTGTTAGTAATAATACTTTCAAACCCTTTTTTGTGTGTGTGGGTGCTGAAAATAGATCCCACCTGTTTCAAGAGATGCTGGTTTGATGAGAGCTAAAACCAAAATTTGGATGCAATCCACTCTCGTTAAAATCTGGGCAATCCGTTTTCTTAGTTTAATGATATTTATTCACGGAGGAATCTGCCAATTAATTGTGCACCCTTAAACGGTGCGGATCTGCTCACAAGCCGCTTTGAATTCAAATCCACAAGCCAAAAGTTTGTGATTGAATCACATTCTGGGGTTTGCATAATAGGGCAAGGTAACCTATTAACATTGCAGGACCATCTAATATTGAATTGCAGAAGCACTGAATTCACATAACGGAGGGATTCAAGGTCCCGTTTTGGGAGCTGTCTACAATTTTGGGACGGTGACTTTTAATCCTTGGGGGGGATTTCAGTTGTTCTAGGTTTCCAGCATCCGAAAATAAGCCAGGTTCTTGAGCTGACTTGTAGCGTGAGAATGGCTGTGATTTAAATTTGCTTTCAGAGGTGTTTTTATTTTAAATAGAAAAGCAGCGATAAAGAAATTGTGCGCAAATTACTGGTTTCTTGGATAGAATTTATTTCAACAGAGACCCAAATAATGGCTTGCTGTGTGGTTTGGTTTTTTTTGCATGTCATATACTCTTTGTCACTTTGGTAACCGTTTATATGTTGTAAGTTTTTTTGCACCTGCATACCTGTATTTTGTATACCTGCCTACCTGAATTTTGTATCCCAAAGATACTTTTGTTTTCAAGAAACAACTGGACTTTCTTGGTTTTTCTTTGAAGAGGTTTCGCTTCTTATCCAAGAAGCTTCTTCAGCTCTGAGTGAATAGTGGGGAAATGGAAAATTCTTCAGTCAGAGCGGAAGAAGCTTCTGGGATGAGAAGCGAAACGTCTTCAAAGAAAAACCAAGAAAGTATAGTTGCCTCTTGAAAAAAAAAGCACTTAAACATGACCTGGAGGATTGAGAATCTTCATAGATACCTGTATTTTGTGTGTTTTTAAGAGACGAATGTCTGAGAATAGCTGGGATCCATTTAATGAAATCTGCAAAAAGATGATCCCTTCCCCACACAAAAGAATTTGAAAGTATTATGACTAATAATGCATTTTATTTTATTTTATTTTTTTACTGGAGAGAGGAAGTGTCAATAATAGGGAGGGCTTTTTGCCTAGAGTTCCTTCTGCAGCAAAGTCCTTTCTCTGGCGTAATCCTAGAGAGATCCAGTGAGAATCGAGTCCACCGAACTTGGAAGAGCTACGGTGCAGGGGAAAAAAAAGAGATTTCAATCCATCAATGATCAAAAGAATTGGAAGCAAGAAGGGAAGGCGTGATTTGGATGCCGGAGCATCGCCGCGCGTTCGGATGTGGTCACCTACAGCAGGTCAGCCAAAGTCCCTAACCCTTCTGTCAATCTGGCCAGGTTATAAATCGGACAAAAGCCGCAGTGGTATCATTGTTTTTAATTTTAAATTTTAAATTAAATCTCTTTCAAGAGTCCCAAGTGCTAAAAATTCTGCTATTGCAAAAAAGGAGGTTAGGTAAGGCTTTGCGCATAGATAGACCTGGCAATTTGGATGCCCAGCTGTGAAGTGAACTGTCTCAGCAAACGGAGAAATTTCTTATCATTGTGTAGGTTCGTTAACTTTTCGGTCTATGTTAAGACTTCACGGTTCTCTCATTTGGAGGCTGGGAACTCCGGATGGGACCTGTTTGTGCAACCCCTTTATTTCTTGAGTTGGGAGCCCCGGCCTTGTTTTCTCGAAATGAAAGAAAATAAATCAAATAACAGCTGCATAAAAAGCACCGTTGGACTGAGAAACGAGAACGGGGTGAACTTATTATCTCTTTTAGCCACACAGTGGTGGAAAGGGTGTTTTTTAAATGCTTCGTTCTGGGTCTTTTCTTGTGTCCTCAAGTGCGAGACGAAACTATGAAACCGAAGAGGTACGAAGAGGTTCAAATGCTTGCATGGTCTTTGAGCGTGCAAAGGGCGTGAACTGAATGCGGCGTCTCCAGCTTGGCTCCATTCTTTTCCTCGCTATTTGCAACTCGGATGCTGACATTAAGGAAACAAGTTTTGTTTTTTTGAAGATGGAAACAGGGTGATGTTAAGTTTGTGCCTTGGAGATCCTTTCCCAAAGGTGTTTTTTTTCCCCAAAAGGCAACTGCATTTTCTTGGGTTTTTGACTTTGAACATGTTTTGCTTCTCATCCAAGAAACTTGATGTCTTTGGAGGTTCTCTCATCCAGGTCAGGGTTGTCCCAAAGGTGCTTTTTTTCCAAGTGGCAACTGGACTTGTTTTTTCTTTTGAGGATGTTTTGCTTTTCATCCCAGAAGCTTCTTCAGCTCTGACCAGATGGTGGGGAAGGGAAGGATTGAGACTCCTTGCAGACAAAGCTGGTCATTTGCATCCTTTTAGTGGGTCGTTGAGGCCACTTGGAGGTTTATCTAAGAGGCCATTGATACAAAATTGAACAGCCCTCTCTCAACAGATGGGGAGGGATGCAACATCATCTATCACGAGTCTACAACACAGTCCTTTCAACAGTTCCACACCCATTTGCACCACTCAGGTGACTCTGAGGACACAGGTAAACCTCCAAGTGGCCTCAACGGACCCTCAAAAAGGATGCAAATGACCAGCTGTCTGCAAGGAGTATAAATCCTTCCGTTCCCCTCCATCCAGTCAGAGCTGAAGAAGCTTCTTGGATGAGAAGCGAAACGTCTTCAAGAAAAAAACCAGGAAGTCCTGTTGCCTCTTGAAAAAATAATCACCTTTGGGTTCAGCACAGGAAAATCTCCAAAATCACATGCAGGAAACCTTGATTTTAGTGTTAATTCAATGGCTCTCAAATGTAGCAGACCACATCTGAAATTAGGCCGTTTAGCAAATTCGTCTGGAGCTCCTACATATTTTATGTATATTGTACATTTTTCCATATTTCATGTACATCTTAGATACGGTTTTGCCTTGATTACACATATTTTATGCATTTTTAGACACATAGTTGACTTACTCCATCCCCTTACTCCATTAAATCAAGGGATATTTTTTTTGTTATTGATTTTAACACATTTGGACCAAAGTTGAAAGGAACTGTTTAGATCAGGGATGTCCAACCTTGGCATCTTTAGGACTTGTGGACTTCAACTCCCAGAATTCACTAGCTGGGGAATTCTGGGAGCAGAAGTCCACAGGTTTTAAAGTTGCCAGGATACCTCTGGTTTATGTCATGGAATTCAATTCATCCTTATTGGGAGAGGGGAAATCATGCCTTATTAAACCACAAAGAGCTACTTTTTAACCAAATGATAAAGCAGTTGTAGGTACAGATCTATCTATACCAGGGGTCTGCAACCTTAAATACTCAAAAGTGCCATTTGGACCCATTTCCCACAGAAAAGAAAACACCAGGAGCCAATAATTTAACAACTGGTGTGACTGGGTGGGCGTGGCCAACTCGACATCACTCACTCCCAGCCAATCACCTCCTGCTCTGGAATATGGAGCGAGTCTCCACCCCCATCCCGCCATCACCATTACCTTCTCAGGCCAGGGAGGGGGGAGGCGGGGCCATCCAGTGGTGGGATCAGCCGACACGGAGCCACAGCAGAGGGCCAAAAGAGCCGCATGTGGCTCCTCAGCCGCAGGTCGCAGACCTCTGATCTATACCTAAGAATCTGTCAACTAATGGCTAGCATGACATTGGCGCTAGAAATGAGTGAACCGAATTCAAAAGGGGTTGGATTTAGGCCCTTTGTGGGAACGTTAAGGATTCTAGGCTGCTTTCTCTCTTGACTCCACCCCCTCTTGGTCTGTCCTTCTCCTACAACGGAGGAGAAAGTGTTGTTGTCGTGTTTAACTGATGTGCTCCAACTGAACATTGCCTTCCCTTCCCAGCTACAAGACTCCAACGAAGCCAGATGGCGTGAACTATATTCACACAGATGAGGAGGTAAGGGGGTCTTCTTAAACCAACCGATAACGACTGTCCTCTCCTCCCCCATCCTAAGAAAAATAGTTCAAGAGCTATGCCAGAACCCAGAGTCACCAGATATTACAATTTCATTTCTTTGGGGGGTAAATATTGGGTAGGATTTGATTTCCAAATCGTGCTTTGGAACATGATGCGCTTATGTGTACCATTTCTGCCGAAAGATCTCTCTGTAATTACCCCCCCCCCCAAATAGGCAGGGGATGCAGCTGCTTTAACAAGTGGCAGACAGTTGCTGCATTCATGTCTCCCCTTCTCCAAAATACCCTTTCGGGAATCAGATCCAAAGGTATTGCTCAGCTTAACGAAGGATGCAGCTTTTCCGGGAAGATTTCATGAAGGACCCACTATTCCTATCCAAGATTGCTAATGAAACCCCCACCTCTCTTCTGAGTCCAAGGGAAGGAGAATCTAGGAGGAACAAGGGTAGAGACCATGATTGGGTTCAAACATTGGTCTATAGCAGGGGACTCCAACCTTTTGGATCTCAGGGACCACCAAATTCATAATTTTAAATCCCACGGACCACTAATAGGAATCGTGTGCGCTGCTCGCTGAAGTGCCTGGTCTCCCAGTGTCGGGATGGGGTCCTTCAGGCACTTAGCTGCCTGTTTCTGCAACCTTAAACACTCAAAATAATCATTTGGACCCGTTTCCCACAGAAAACAAAATACTGGGATCTCTCATCTCTCTCTGTATCTCTCTCTTTCTTGCTCTCTCTCTCATCTCTCTTTCACTCTCATCTCTCTCTGTAGCTCTTTCTCTCTCATATCTCTCTCTCTTTCACTCTCATCTCTCTCTGTAGCTCTTTCTCTCTCATCTCTCTCTCTCTCTCTCTCTCTCTCTCTCTCTCTATCTATCTATCTATCTATCTATCTATCTATATATACAGGGCTTTTTTTCTCCCGGACCTCGGGGGAACGGCGTTCCGGATCCTTTTCAGAGGCCGGATCACGTGGTCCATCTCCACTCATCACGCGCGATCATTTCCGGGTTTTTTAGAGCGACGACGGGGGGGGGGTGTGTGCGTTCCGGCACCTTTCTTCGGAGAAGAAAAGCCTCTCACCTCTCTTTCCAGAGCTTTAGTCAAAGGACTGGCCCATTGGTCATCCCAGAGCATCTCCTCCATCCGGATGCACTGTGGACCACCAACATTTTCTTGTGAACCACCAGTGGTCCCCAGACCACTAGTTGGAGACCTCTGGACTAGAAGATCTCCAAGGCCCCTTCCAACTCTACTATTCCGTTAGAATCCAAACAAAACATCTCATATAGCAGAGAGGTTGAAGGGCATCAATGGAATTGTCCACAGGAACAATAAAACTCATGGCTGCCCTTTGCTCATTCCTGCTGTGTTCTGGGTGACCAAAGATTCTCAGTTGGAGACTTTCTTGCTCAACCCAAGCTCTCCGGGAGAAAGTTTGCTGTGGAAGCCCGTTGCTGATATTCCAGCTTTATGTGTTGACAAGTTCTGGTGCAGAGCTGCCTCCCAAAACAGTGACTCCTTCATCAAGGTGGTTGGAAAGCCTCAAACTCCTATCCGTCAAAAGGCATCCTGTCAGCCTGACCGGCTTTAAGCAGAAGTTGGCGTGTAAAATAGACAAACGGGATCCACACTTTTTCGAGTGGCTTTTAAAAAAAATAAAAAATACAGAAGCCGAGACGATGGCTGTTTTGTTTTTATTTATTTACTCACTGCATCTGCTTTTAATGATGAAAAGCAAAAGATGATTTTTCTAATGAGAAGAGGAATGCGCTGACAGACCGCTGGCACTTCGCTTCAACCGCAGGCATTGCTTCTTGGAGGACAGTTCCACCCAGAGAGAACTCTTTGCCTGCGAGAATCAGATAAGACCAAAGCAACAGAAGAGATCTAATAAATATCCCTCCTGATGAAAGTGCATCAAAACATTGTCCAAGTAGCTAAGAGCTTGGATGCAAGCTAGCTACATTTATAGCCGATCCTTCCTTAATAGTATGTTGTCACCACTTCAGTAGCAGCTACAGATAGTCCTAGATTTATCACATCTCATTTAGTGACCATTCAAAGTTACAACGGCACCGAAAAAAGTGACATGATCATTTTTCACACTTACGACTGTTGCAACATCTCCAGGGACAAAATTCGGACACTTGGCAACTGACTGATATTTGTGACGTTTGCACTGTCTCCTGGGGTCACGTTTGCGAACTTCTGACAACAAAGTCAGTGAGGAATCCAGATTCACTTAACAGCTGTATTACTAACTTAATAACTGCAGTGATTCACTTAACAGCTCTGGCAAGAGAGGTCGTAAAATGGGGCAAGACTTGCTTAACTAAAACATATGATGAGCAGTTGCAGGAACTGGGCCTGGCTAGTCTAGTGAAGAGAAGGACCAGGGGAGACAGGATAGCAGCCTTCCAATATTTGAGGGGCTGCCACAGAGAGGAAGGAGCTGTTTTCTAAAGCAGGGGTCTCCAATCTTTCGGACCTCAGGGACCACCAAATCATAATTTTAAATCCCACGGACCACGAATAGGAATCCAGTGCGCTGCTCGCTGAAGTGCCTGGTCTCCCAGTGTCAGGACGGGGTCCTTCAGGGACTTAGCTGCCTGTTTCTGCAACCTTAAACGCTTGGACCCATTTTCCACCGAAAACAAAACGCTGGGATTTCTCATCTCTCTCTTATCTCTCTCTTTCTTGCTCTTTCTCTCATCTCCCTCTTTCACTCTCATGTCTCTCTCTGTATCTCATGTCTTTCTCATCTCTGTCTCTATATCTATCTATCTATCTATCTATCTATCTATCTATCTATCTATCTATCTATCTATCTATCTATCTATCTGTTACAGCGAGGAAACACCATTGCGGCTGAGATCTGTATGGACAGTCCTCACTTTTACGGCTACAATCAAGCCCAACATTTCTGTTGCTGAGCGAGACAGCTGCCCCATTTTATGATCTTTTTTTGCCACCGTCGTTAAGCGAACCACTGCAGCTGTCCTGCAACCGTTCATTTAGTGACAATTCAAAGTTACTGAACTTCGAGGCGCTTAAAAAAAAGGGGGACTTCCACTTACGACCGACGCAGCAACGCCCTAGACACGTGATCAAAATTCAGAACTGGTTCGTATTTATGTCCGTCCCGGGGTCACGCGATCCCCTTTTTGTGACCCTTTGACAAACAAAAGATTCACTTAACAACCGTGTGATTCGCTTATCAACTGCCGTGATTCACTTCACGAACGTGGTGGAAAGGAAGGTCGTAAAATGGGCCACTTAACAAATGTCTCGCTTTAGAACAGAAATCTGGGGCTCCGTTATGGCCGTAAGTCAAGGACAACCTGTATTTAAAATTACCAATGGTTGTTAGAAATAAAAAGTTCTCCTGTTAACCAACAATCCACATTTTAATTTGTGACTTAAAACCAAAATTACAAATAACGATTCCATTTCTGTGGAAGATGCCCTCTTCTCTAACTTGCTCCCTTTGGACTTCACTGGGACTACAACTCCCAGGATCCCTAGGGACAGCATCCGGTCAAAGAAAGCTGACTTCTAAAACGAAAGGGAGAGACTCACCTCTCTCTGAGCTTTCCTTGCCTGCTTCTCCTCTAACTTCCGCTGTTTCTTGGCTCCAATCTTTTCCGAAGCTTGGAATTCAGCTGGTTCGGCTCCATCGTCTTCTTCTAGGTTGAACCATCGTTTTTGAACAAGAAAAAGAAAAGGGAAAAGGATCAGGAGTGCTGGAAGGAAGGGGGGATGTGTAGAATGAGCGGAGGAGGAGGAGGAGGAGGAGGAGGAGGAGGAGGCG
>JAOYMU010002868.1:0-10551 GCA_025802295.1 Psammodynastes pulverulentus | reverse complement strand
CCCACCTTATCTCCCTTGAAAGGCTGCCAACAACCTAATTTCCAGTTGCTGTGAAAAGCCAAACAGAACAGAAGTCGGCACGAAGCTGCAAAGATGAATCCAACTGAGCATGAAGGAAGTTGCACCCTGCAAAGAGCATCTGATCCTTATATGTTTTATGGGAGGACCCAATCATCTCCCAGCCTTACTCCCGAGTCGCCCTTTCAACCCCAACTGTTCTTGCCTTCTGGCGGCTGTGCGCATGCACACACCGACAACAGGGGGATCCTGTTCCTCTGCCTCACTCATGTCCGAATCTGGAGGCTCTGGAGTCTGCACATAACTCCCAGATGGCCCTGGCTCCATCTCTGCATCGGACGCAGAACCCTCGCTTGAGCCTTCCTCAGCCTCCCCCACCTCTTCGCTGTCAGATTCTGCTGCCAGCTCTGTAGGCCACCGGCAGACCACAATAGCTCAGGTTACAACTGTGGAATCGTTGGGCCTCTCTGAGCTTGGTCGTTTGTTTGCAAGTATTTTGTTGTCTGACTCTGTAACATCTTCAGTGTTGAAATCCCAATGCTTTATGCTCACGTGGCCTTTTCCCCTCTTACTTCTCTCAAAGAAAGCCACATTTATTGTTTTAATTGTTTTTATGGCTCTGATGGCAGCTTGTATTGAAAGAAATTAGTGGTTCAACTAGTTTCACCTTTCATCCAGGCTGAAGTTAACCAACATACTACTACATACTAAGACATACTGTATATCCAACAGAGATTGATTATTTTTATGCTAATCCATTTTATTTTAGTATAAAAAGAAAAACTATCCGTTAATATTTTCATTTTCTTTTAGTCTTAGATAATCAGGCATATATTTTCTGTTATCTAAATGTAAGTTCTGTGGTCTTTGAAAGTTAAATATCCTCCAATGGCATATGTACACACTCTGTAATAATAGTTTAGCATAGTACAATGACTCTATAAAGACTTTATATTGATTTGGTATGTTTAGAAGAGTTAACTTTTCTTGGCTGGCTTTAATGGTATGTGGGAATGACCTTGGGAGACAGGAAGAAGAGCTGCAGCCTAGATCATGGTGCAATAAACAAAATTTGAATCTGAAGGTAGAAGAGTGGCAAAAGCATCTCAGAAGAGACCTAGTTTCCAGGAGACTAAAAGTGAGGACAAGGATACTTTCAGACTTTCAAGTTCTGTTAATGTAAAGCTTAATTTGCCAGCTTAATAGCCCCCTGTCTTTCAAGCTCTATTTATCCGCTCATGATAACTGTTTGTTTGTCTAGGTTGCTTCCCTACTCCTCTGAGGGACATGGGTGGCCTTCTGTGGGCTGACACAGTTCCTTTCAATAACAGATTCCCATTTTAAGTTGTTATGGAGCAACTTCCATCAACAAATTCCTCTACCTCCCTTTCTGTCAGTGTAACTAACTCTTAGTAAATTGGAATAGCACACACCTTTGATGGATAAGGCTTCTCTGAGTCAGGCCCTTCTCTTTCTCAAAATGCAATATTTGGTAAATTCTGGGCTTAGCTTCTTTTTCAGCTTTTTCCTCCCTTGGCCAATTTCTCTGTCTCTGGAGAGGAGAAACCCGGGTCTTGCCTAGTTCTCTGTCCATTTGCATCTCTAAAGTGATGGCCTTTGTTCCCTTTGTAGGCAACATGCCCTCAGATGTGATCTGCTTTTTCAGATAAAGCAGGTTATTTATCTCTAGCTTTGAAAACAGAGGCTTCTCTTTGCACGGAGCACATCTCTGTTCCATTAAGGATTCCTGTTCATGTATTTTGGGTACTACCGATTCACAGTCAGGTTTTCCTGAAGCATTGCTGCTTGTTCTAACTAACACATTAAAATGTTGGGGTAAGGATATCAGAACGAAAGCAGCTGAAGCTTAATCCTGCAGTTTTACCCTATTGCATTTAAGCAGCCTGCTTTGATCAAACATTTGTTTATATAAATATTTAAGAGCCATGGTGATGCAGTGGTTAGAAGGCAGTATTGCAGGCTAATTCTGCTGACTGCCAGCAGTTCGATTCTCAGTGGCTCAATGTCAACTCAGCCTTCCATCCTTCCAAGGTTGGTAAACTGTGCCAGATTGCTGGGAGAAATATTGTGACTCTGTACATCGCTTAGAGAAGGCTATAAAGCACTGTGAAGCAGTATATAAGTCTACTTGCAATTGCTATTTATATAAGTATTATGTATATAAATTATTTATCATTTTTACAAATAACTCAAGGCAGCGAATATATCCCACACACCTTCTTCTTGGTCATCTGGACAAAGTTATAAATTACAGACAATTGTTCTTTTCTTAGGATTATTATATTCTAATATTCTAACACAAAAGCATTCTTTATTAGGCAAGACATTGAAATTTATACTGAAGTTACTAGAAAGGTTGCAAGTTCCAGACAATCAAATTGATTCATTTGTGGTTATTCTGTTACCAAATACCATGAGGGACAGTTTGATGTGATGATTAAGGCATCAAGTTAGAAACTGAGATGCTATAAGTTCTAATCACACTTTAGGTACAAAGCCTGTTGGGTGACCTTGGGCCACTCATTCCCGCAGTCCTAAAAAACAAGCAATGACTAGCCATTTCCAAAAACCCTTGCCAAGAGAAATCGCAGGAACTTGTCCAGGGAGTCTCCAGGAATTAACCCTGACTTGAAGTGGGAGAGCCAGTTTGCTGCAGAGATTAAGACATCAGATTAGAAAAAAGGAGAGCATGAATTCTTTAACAGATAATCAGAGTTGGAAGGGACCTTGTAGGTCATGTAGTCCAACCCCCCGCACAAGCAGGAGACCCTACACCATTTCTGACAAGTGGCAATTCAATCTCTTCTTGAAGGTCTCACACTTCTACACTTCTTTGTTTTTAATGTAGATTTATGTTGTAAAATGCATTAAATACTTATTTTGTCTGCCACTTTCCCATGTAAATAATTGGGTAATCTGCATTGCTTCTACATACACCAGTTCAGAGCTTAAATTTGCATTACAATGAAAATTATATGATTTTTGTATCCTAAGAGAGACCAGTGCGTGCGCGCTCTCTTTCTCTCCCTCTCCCCAGTCTCTCTCTCTCACACACACACATTATCCACATATACCCCATATAATGATTTATGCAAATTTGAAATTTATTTGCTCCCTTTCCTGCGTCTTTTTAAATAGTATCCTCTTTTGAAGTAAAGCACAAGTATTTACTCTAGTAAAATGGTACAAGCTGTTAAAATGCTATTTTATAGAATTCTAAATATATGGATACAAATTATAAACATGATTACTACACTTCTAACATTAGAAGTCTCTTCAACTTTATAAATTTTGTAAAACTACATGAAAAGACAAATAAGCTTTATCCAGTGACTTTAAACCCACACCTCTACCCCATGAGATTACTCACTGTATATATGGAGAACTTTCATTCATTCAAAGAGGTCTCTTGTCTTTTTTCTTCTGCTATTTATACACATCAGATTGCAGAATAGTGTGGAAATACTCACTTAAGCATTAACCAAAAGTATACAGACATATTTGTTTTAAGCATTACCTTAAGACTGGCAAACAAAAAAATTGCTTTTTCAGCAATCGAAATAAATGAAAAGTCCAGGAATCCATCTGCTGTTGATTGGTTATAGCAAGGGCTTTCAAAAAATAAGATACATATGCTTTTTCTAATAGCTGGTCATATATTTAGGATCAGGGACCAGCCTGTCCTGTTAGCCTTTCGTAAGTCCTTAAAGACTTGACTTTGTTCCCTGTCCTGAGGCCCTGAGGATGTGAAAGGTCCTGTTTCTTGGTTGGTTTTTACCTGTTTTATGTTTGTTTGTGGTCTAGATGATTGATGGATGGATAGATGAAAGATAGACAGATAGATAATAGATATTGCTTAGTTAAAAAAGATGAACCACATGCCCAATAAATGGAAAAAATGGTGTCTGTGAGGATGTGTGTGAATTAGAGACATGATACACGATGATGACAATGAGGGCAACAATGATGGTATGGAAATTCAT
This sequence comes from Psammodynastes pulverulentus, assembly GCA_025802295.1. Classification (NCBI taxonomy): domain Eukaryota; kingdom Metazoa; phylum Chordata; class Lepidosauria; order Squamata; family Psammodynastidae; genus Psammodynastes; species Psammodynastes pulverulentus. The sequence goes on along the minus strand of JAOYMU010002868.1, from coordinate 6,529 downwards.
TAGGTTTTCTATGTTTAATAAAACCGTATGCATTTGATTTACCCGTATGACCATTACTCTACTCTTTTGACAGGGAACAAAACATTCCCTCTTCTGCCCAGGATGGAAATACCATAATCTGCAGGGCATGTTCACACAAACTGAGCTTCCACAGGGTTGGATGTTCAGACAGGAATTGTTCACGCATGTTGTATGTGCTGCCACGTACTACAATGCATGTATAGTAATGATTGTTTAATAGATGTAAACACACTCAATCCTTACAAATGAAGATGAATCCTGGGTCTTCATAAACACATTTGCATGTACTTTCATGTCACAGAAAGATTACCTGGCATGTGAACACAGATCCAATTCTTTTTTTAAAGTCTAGTTCACATAACAAACATTTGGCAGAATGGAAAAGAAAAATAACTCAATGTCTTCTCTGCACCATTACAGTTTTCCCCTAGTTAGAATGCTTCAGCTAGATCACAATTAGAACAGAGAATAGAAACCATTGCATAGTATTTCATTTAGATTTATAGTCACTAACATCATACCTAAAGATTTAGAATGGAACATTCAGAATCCTATTACAAATTTACAAAGGAAAGCATGTACTTATAAATTAATTTATAAATACAAAAAAAAACCCAAGCAAATTTCTCTCTTTCCTCTTTCTCCCTGTCCCGTTGTGTGTGTGTGTGTGTGTGTGTGTGTGTGTGTGTGTGTGTGTTGCAATCGTATATTAACATTCAGAGTCTCAACTCATCAAAAACAATAATAACAATAATATTGAAAGTATAAAAACCCAATAATCAAAAATGGAAAAAAATCTGCATTTCAGAATGTATTTGGAATCAACCCTCAACCCATCAACCTATCAGAAAAAAATCATTTTAAGAAGCTTCTATCACAGGAGGCCATTCCACAAGACTGAGAAAATGTTGTAAAAATAGCCTCCAATCTTCTGCTCCTCTAACATCCCCAAAACAGGGAACAACAGCTTCTCCTTCCGAAAATGGAAGACAGCCAGCTCCTGTCCAAATTATAAGTTATAATATTCAAGATTTTTTCATTCATTTAAGATATGTCTGTTTAATCATTCAGAGCAAAATGATCCTTTCCATGACTCAATCTAATCATTTTCAATCATAAGAATGCCCCTGCTGGATGAAATCAAGGCCTTTCAAGGCTAATAGTCTTTTTTTTCTCTTACAGTAGCAACATCAGTAATATATTGGACGTGCAGAAGATGTTCCTTAGTGCAGCATTAGTATTTTGTGCTTGTTTCTTAATCAGATTAGGATGACTCAGAACATGCAAATATTTAAAGATAAAGGTTCCCCTCGCACATATGTGCTAGTCGTTCCCGACTCTAGGGTGCAGTGCTCATCTCCGTTTCAAAGCTGAAGAGCCAGTGCTGTCCAAAGATATCTCTGTGGTCATGTGGCCGGCATGACTAAATGCCAAAGGTGCACGGAACGTTGTTACTTTCCCACCAACGGTGGTCCCTACTTTTCTACTTGCATTTTTTTATGTGCTTTCAAACTGCTAAGTTGGCAGAAGTTGGGACAAGTAACCGGAGCTCACCCTGTTACGTGGCACTAGGGATTCAAACCGCTGAACTTCCAACCTTTTGATCGACAAGCTCAGTGTCTTAGCTACTGAGCCACCGCGTTCCCCAAATATTATTTAGCATCATGATTAATAATTATGGCCATGTTGTCGATAAATTTGCTATGCCTTAGTTTGACTGATTTGGGGCCACGATCATTCTACATTCTACAATTGGGAGATTAAATCAATTAGAAACTTATAAATATTGGAAAAGTTTATATAATACAGACTGGAGAAGCTAAATAATGGAAGCGCTTGAGGCACTTTCATATATGTTATAAAGAAATTGCATTTAAAAATATTATTTGGTAAAAAATGACCATAAGAACTTGACCAGCTGGATTATTTGCTGAAGGCAGAATAAATAACTGTGAACTGTTACCAGTTCAGCCAGTCATAGATATTTGTTTAGTTGAGTAATAATTAGCAACTGAGTTACAGAATTCCAAGTAAGATAGAGAGCACTGAAAGATTTACAAATGGCAAGCCTCAACTTTAAATCGTTTGGCCATATCCTCAGAAATTCTATTAGTGATAATCCAAAAGCTTCTGAAAGGCAGCAAGGTAGGAAAGTCCCTGAAGGAGGAGAGGCTTCGAGAAATCATCTTATCCAATCTCTTACCCAATACTGGAATTCACAATTACAGTATTAAGCGCTAACAGATATCCATCTAGGTTCTGTTGAAATAAATCCAGGTTGGATCTGGCCCATGGCCCAGCCCTGTTCTAGGATGTTCACAGTTTCCCAGCTGAAATTATGGTTGTGTCTGTTGTCTCTGTTTTGGAATTACAGGCATATTTCTATTTCTTAAAACTTGTCTGCTACAGGTCTCCAAGACCCTCATCTCCAGAACCAAATGCCTAGCTGACAAAGACCACCTGAAAACTGAATTACACAGTCTCACAAACGTATTAATCTCCAATGGATACCAAAGAAACACAATTACCAATCTAATCCAAAGGGAGACACCCCCCAAGAACCAAGACACAGAACAAAACAATGGCATCGCCCTCCTCCCTTACATCAAAGGCACCACAGATAAAATTTCAGTGTAGTAGTTCAGCTAATGAGGCTTTGTGGCGTAGAAATATGTTGTAAAAATTCAGTAACCCCAAAAAGGCTTGTAATTCTGCCTTGTGAGTAGGAGCTAGTGTTTTGTGAATTGTCTGTACTTTTGCAGCAGTGGGTTGCAAACCTGCAGCATCTATCACAAATCCTAAGAATTCCACCTGTGGCACACCAAAATGACACTTGTCCTTCTTTAGCTTGAGCCCCATGCTTTGGAAACAGTGCAAGGTAGCTCATAGACAACTAAGTAGCTCTCTATGACTATTTGCTGACATAATGATGTCGTCGAAATAGGGAACCACCCCCGGAATCCCTTGCAGAAGTCTTTCCATCAAGTTTTGGAAAATGCTGGGTGCTACACTAACTCTGAATTGGAGGTGTCGGTACTTAAAAGCACCCCTATGGGTGATTATGGTTTGAGCCTCCGCCGTCGCATCATCAACAGGAAGCTTTTGATACACCTGAGCTAAATTTAATTTAGCAAAACATTTGTCTTTGCCCTGGGAGTAAAGCAGGTGTCACGCCACTGGGACAGGGTAGGCATTATGCTGAAGAGCGTGATTGAGGGTACTTTTATAATCTGCACAGATGCGACTGAGCCATCAGCTTTTATGGGTGTAACGATAGGCATCTCCCATCGAGAGTAATCTATTTGCTCTAATATGCCTTGAACTATTAATTTGTCAAGCTCACTGTCTACCTTAGTTTTGAGAGCGATGGTACCCTGCTGGGGGTCTAAATTAAACGATATTGGTGCTCTGACATATTTACTGCGACCATTGTCAAAAACACTGGCAAATTCATGGAATAATGTGTCCCAGTCAGAACTATCAACAAGGTTTATGCCTATGAGTCCTAATCCCAGGGATTGGAACCAATCGAGGCCCAACAAACTGGGCAGGGCTCCATTAGTTATGACTAATGGCAAATGGCCAGAGTACCCTTTGAATTGAACCCTGAAGTGTCAGCCACCCAATATTGGTATGCATTTACCCTGATAGTCCCTTAGTTGTATGTTGCAGGGTTTAAGCCATTTCCATATAATTCTGGGCACTAATTTTTTAATGGTGTCGCATGACATCAGGGATAGAGATGATCCCATGTCCACTTCAATGGGGCAGGGATTACCCTCAAGCTGAATTGTAATGTAAATCTTTTTTTTTTAAGTGAGGGTTGCCTGTCCTATGACCATTATGTTGCTACAACATAATCGTTTGCCTCAAGAAAACAGTCAAAATGTGCAATATACAAATCCCACATCTCTGAGGCTGGGTTAAAAGGTGTAAATGTATGTTGTGCAGCCATTTCCTGTCAGACCGTAGTGGCATGCAAGTGCGTCTGCAGAAAAAAAAATTATTGACGCACGACTTCTCATCGTCTCTGACAGCTCAATGACAATGATCAGCTCTACAGTGCTTCAGCTAATGACTTGCTCATTCTGTTGCCTCATGGGATGAATCCCACCTTTGTTGCCAGTGTTCTATACTAAATACTGGGAGTAAGAAATGAGGCGAAGGAGAACTTGTCAAAGCTAACCATTTATTAATAATAGAGGTTGCATTATGAGGCAATGCTCGTTCAACAAGTCGCAACCTGACAGATCCTGCTTGACAGCTCCTTAAATACACAGCTATCAAGTCAGGCAACCAATCAGGAGGGAACTGGGTGCCCCCTAGGGAGATGCAGACTGGTTTGGTTGTTAAGTGAATCACCACAACCATTAGGTGAGATATCATGTTATTGCGACTTGCAGTTTTGTTCCCATGTTCTCCATTAACTCTGCTTGTCAGAAGCTGGTTATGAAGCATGAAAATGGCAATCATGATCACAGGATCACCATTGTAAATTTGAGGATTGATTGCTAAGCTTCCCCCCCCTCAACTGTTGTAACTTTGAATGGTCTCTAAATGAGGCAGTCAGACAGAGAGAATTACTTGTACCAAAAAGTTTCTGTTCCATAACTTGAAATCACATAGAAGATTGCTTTTCTAAGGCAGTATATGATGCTGCAACATTGCGGCATTCACATCCTGCTAACTTCCCCTAATACAGGATGAATAGCAAACATTTGAGAATAAACTAAAGGGATTTCAGAGAACTGAATGTTCAAAGGGAATCAAGCTATTAACCTGAGGGCAGAACAAGAAGTAATGGGTGGAAACTAATCAAGGAGAGAACTAAGAAGAAATGTCCTGACAGTCAGAACGATTAATCAGTGGAACAACTTGCCTCCCAAAGTTGTAAATCCTCCAACATTGGAAGTTTTTAAGAAGAGATTGGATAACCATTTGTCTGAAATGGTATAGGGTTTCCTGCCTAAGCAGGGGGTTGGTCTAGAAGACCTCCAAGGTTCCTTCCAACTCGGTTATTCTATTCTATTCTAAAATGCTGCTGCAATGTTTAACTTCATTTCATTAGGTAGCTTGTGCCTCTGATACCCACCTTTGCAATGATAGACATATAGCACATTTGATCATACATTGGGACATTGAAAATACTATCTATAAGAAAGGGACACAGATAGTCGCTATTAGTGAAGCAGGTGTTATACCTACAATAGTAAGGAAAATTATTTACAGGTGGACCTTATTCAGCAATTGCCTGGACATAACTGTTTGCAGTTCTAACTGTGATTTATAAACTTTAGAGCACCCTTCTTATTTATGAGTCATCAGTTAGTACAGGTTGTCCAGTGCTTGACCCATTTTTTATTATTATTTTTCTCCCCCTGGCAGAGAGGAGAGATTGCCTAAACAAGCAGTCTATTCCTGAGCTGCTTTTCTCTATACTTAGCACTTCCCTAAAAGTGTAAGCTGCAAATTAACAAGCTCAGCTCTGCGACCTTCATTTAATCAATTAGAAACCTCCTCTGCCTCTTGCTACTGCCTGACACTGACAAGATTCTAATCAGTTTTACACTAATCAGGGTGTTTTTTTTGCTATGTAAACTGGAGGTTACCACCACATTACTTTAGTTGTGTTCCCCCTCCCTTTGTCTGCTTGCTCTCTTGTAATCCCTTCCTCTCCATGAATGTAAATACAAACATTAATTCTCTTCTTGTTAACTAACCAGTGTTGGGGTGAGCATCTAAAGGGTGGGGAAATGAGGGGAATGTGCTGTAAGATTTACCCTTTAACTCATCTTCCACGTGAGTCAAATTCTGGAAACCTTCTCTACTTATCGACCCTGTCGCCTTGTGGTCAATAGGTCATGAAGTGCTAAAGCAGGGGTGTCAAACTCGCGATGACATGTTGTCATCATGTGACATACCTCCCTTCACTAAAACAGGGTGGGCATGGCCAGCACGTGACGCATCTGGCCCATGGGCCATGAGTTTGACACCACTATGCTAAAGAATTTAGCAATTAACTGGTATCCTGCCCTAATTTTTTTTAAATGGCATTTTATTCTATTTTTTATATATTTACTATATTCTGCTAAATGATTGCTGTTAATTGCTTTGAGCATCATTTGGCTCCAATAGTCAGTTCTACAACAGTTCAAAATAATATTTTATATCTTAGAAAAGATGGAGAAGTGCCCCAAGATGTCGGCGAAATGTTGGAGTCAGGGAACCTACTTCCACATGTGGTGGCTATGTCCAAAAGCGAAGAGATATTGGGCTAAATTTAGAAATTGGATACAGCATATAATGAAGGTTAAAATAGAACTAAAACCGGAGCTGTTTTTATTGGGAATCGTTAAGGGGAACTTTAGTAGAAGAGATAGATATCTGATTATACATATAACCACGGCAGTAAGGCTAGCATATGCCTATTACTGGAAAGGGGAAGTCATACCAATGGATGAAATAATTATTAGGAAAATCTTGGATTGTTCAGAGATGGATAAATTAA
>JAOYMU010002860.1:0-10553 GCA_025802295.1 Psammodynastes pulverulentus | reverse complement strand
GTGCATGAAGACGTCGATAAAGGATTGCTATGCCGACGTTTAAAAGACGTCGTGAAAAATCCTTTTCTACGACGTCTCCTTGTATAGACGTCGTAAATTGTTTAATAATTAATAATTAATAATTAACTGAAAATTTATTTAAACTATTTTTGCAAAATTAATTATTAATCAATTTGAATTAATTATTTGTGTAAATTTCAATTTCCAAATAAAAATTGTATTTAATAAATATGAATTATAATTAATTTTTGAATTTAAATTTGTTTTATAATTTTTTGCAAATTTAATATTTATCAAATTTGTAAATTATTAATGAGTTAGTAAAAAATAAAATTTGCTTATGAATAAATTGATTTAACAATGTATCAATTTTTGAATATATCATTAATTCTAATAATTGTTAATGTATAATAAGAATTGAATACATGCAAAAAACAACTTATTATTTAACTGCAATTCCCAAACATGTCATAATACGATAATTAAAATAAAGTAAACGTCATAAGTGTTTAATATATCAACATGTTTAGTCTAAATGAACATTATGTGTAGAAGATAAAACTTGCAAGAGCTTATTCTGTTGTTCGACTTGTGAAGTTAATCGATCCTTCATTTCTTTAAATTGTTTAGTCAACTCATCGACTTGAGACTGTAACTCCTGATTAGCCCTCTTTGACTCCTCATTAGCCCTCTTTGACTCCTCTAATTCATCTCGAAGTCTCTTTCTGGCTGAAGTATTTCCTAGTGGTCGAGGCCCAATTCCTATGCCAACAATGTAATCTGATCTTGTACCCAAGACTTTGTCGCACACTTCATCCACTGTCATGGGATGACCTTGTTCTATTGAATGTGTCATTTCATGACACATTAATTCCTAGAAAAGTAAGAATAAATTACATACACATTCTCATGTAGCAAATATTTGTAAATGAACTATGTACTCACCCATTTTGCTTTGCATTCGGGAGTTGTCCATTGATCTTTGGTTTCATTATAATGAGTGTGATACCATAGCTTCATCCGGTCACACTCTTCTCCTTCCCTGTCACTCTGTTGTAAAGAAATATATTACTAGTAATTCTTTTCATAAATTTTTAAAATGTCAATCAAAGTAAAATATAATTTAAAAGATAATAACTCACAATCTCATGTCGTATCGCTACAAAGGCCTTGGAGCCGGAGTTTGGTGGACATTTGACCTGACTCCTTGCCATTTTAGCTTTTTGACTTTTTTCCTAATCATACACGGAATAAAATCTATTATAACATCTATAACTCACAACTCATAAATACCAAAATATAATTAATTATCAAAGAAGTTGTTAAATAAAGTTTAACTATAAAAAAAACTAACCTTTGTAACTGATTGCTCCCAATACTCGCACAAATCCATCCACTCCGCCACTGTGACAGAATCCGGCTTCACGTCCTTTCCGTGCTTGGTAAAATGCTTTTTTAGATTATACCTTTGATCTTTAGACCTTAAAGAAAGAAACCTCTTCACAGCAGCATGTACTTCGTTGTCAGTCCTCATTCCCTTGACGTCTAGCTTTTGCTGCAAAAAATTATAAATTATTGGTCAATGCTTTAAGCATGTGGAAAACACGTACAAATAGGATTAGTTTAGAATACTTACGTCTAACTTATCAAATGCAATGTCCAATTCCTCATTAGTAATTTTTGAAAATTTTGTTCTCATAGGTAAGGAATTTCGGGATACCAGACCAATCTCACTGGATAATTTGGCAGACTGTACGGAGTTGGTTGGTCGTCCTTCAGTAGGGGAGATCTCTATCTCCAATTTTTTACCAATTGCCTTATTAATCTTTGCTAATCCGTGTCCTTTTGTAAGACCCCTTGTTTTCTTTGCATTAGTCGTGGATCCTAAAATAGGAAAGGAATAATGTATAATTAACATATAACAATGTTAATAACTAAAATTAATGTTAATAATTAATATTAAGATCATACCTGCAGTGCTTGTAGAAGAGGAGCCAACAGTAGAAGGATTTCTGTAAGGTTCTGGAGTCAGATGATTAGAAGCTGGACGCATCTCTTGAGTAGCTTGAGGCATCTCTTCAGAAGTTGACGGAGAACTCATATTGCGTCGCATATTCATAATTTGTTCATACTTATCTCTCGGACGAATACTAGGCATAGATGTTCCTTCTCTTGGTGTTGTAGTAGGTTCGGAAAGTGAATGGGTTTGAGCTTCTGCCTGTGTAGGTGCAAGTGGAGGTGCAGGTGCAGGTGCAGGTGCCTTATTATGTGGTTGTGTACGATCGTTAAGTTCACTAGCTGCACTTCCAATTAGCTGACGGTACCGTGACTGCAGTTGTGTAGGAACTAAGCTACTTGGTGTAGCCTTATTCTTCTTCTTGGGTAGACCAGGTCCCATGGGATTCACCTGCAAATATCCATTAGGTAGAACAAAAAACATTTGATAATAAAGAAAAAGAAATGATAAACATTTGAAGTATTCCTATTGGGTAAGTATTCCTATTGCCAAGTGAATATATCATCTGTAGAATATATCATGACCTATGTAGAATATATCATCTGTTAGAATTTAGTTTGTTAGAGAAGTTATGAGTTCGTTAGAGAATATAACTTGGTTAAATTCTAGAAATATAGTTTGTTAGTAATCATCTATATTCCTGTATAAGAAGCTATCACTATCTGTACTTTGATATGAAAAAATAATACAGAAGCAATCATCATTCTCCTTCTGATGTTTTACATAGGATCAAAGCTGGAAAGATCCATCTTTGACTGGAACTTAGATGTTTCATTACCAAATAACCTGTCATAACCTAATTCTACATCAAGGTTGTTGGTCAAGTATTAATGATAGAGATCCATTATATCTGCAGAACTCTGATCATACTAACATCGTTTTACAATAATACATTCAGATTTTCTAAACATAAGGACTAAGGAGAATTGTGAATTGAGATGCTGAAAGGAGTCCCCACAAGAAGAAACTGATATCCTATTCAGAAGAGTCCCCACATTCTCATATTCCAAAACATTCAAAATGGAACTCAAAATCGCAGATGAAATGATGCATGTTATATCTATCATACATAGTTATTTACTTCAAAGTTGACTGTATGATGATGATCATTGGAAGATTATAGACTGATTTTGAATGAAGAGCTAGATGATTGGCATTAAACTAATGCATTGTTGAACTTTAAACAGGATTGCAAAATCAGCACATTGAACTTTAAACAGGATTGTTGTTGTCACTCTTGCCAATTGTTCATAACTAACATATCAATATAATAGCATTGATAAGTTGAAGAAGAAGGGTTATGAAGTCCTCTACATGGTTAGTTCTATTGATGTTTAGGTATACTATCTTGCACAACTGAATTTGTTCTTAAGTTCATAACTGAATTGTTCATAACTGAATTAACCATGTTAAAATGGAATGATGTTCATAACTGAATTTGTTCTTAAGTTACCTAATCTATAAGAAACTAAATCTACTTTTCTAAGATGTTAAAGTTTATAAAATGGTCAACTTGGTGCAAAAACATGAAAAGATGTTAAAGTTTATAAGAGATGCATGTATTACTAGCACTTCCACACTTAGGAAATTTTAGTCAATGTTCAACATCTAGATGACCTTGAAGTTCAAAACTCCAAGTTGACTTGTCCATTAACTAATCTGAATTAGTTAAGAATCAAACAAAACAGATATAATAATGCTCATCAATTCTGAAGTATCACCCTAAAGTAATGCTTACCTTTCGATATTGCTCCACTTCAAATGACACCACAGATGAGTTAACGTTTGAACCCGTAGGAATAGCAACCTAAAATGATAAAGAGATTTGCAATGTGAAAGTTATCAATTTAGAGGGATTAATGGCTATAAGAACGAAAATTAAACCAATTTAATGCATGAAACACAAAAGAATAGATAATTGAAAAGTTGAAGAAGAAGGGTTATGAAGTCCTCTACGTTGGTTGATGCTTTTGATGAGTATATTTGTTGGTCAGTTTGGTTAGTTATGAATTCCTCTACTTGTGATGTTGCTTTATTACTTTCAACAAATATTCAACTTTAATAAATATAATAAGACTCCTCCATTGGTTCACATCACATTTACAGACGACTTTAATAATATCACATGTCATCAAGGGCAGAATATAGATCAACAAAGGTACAAGTGCATAATAATAATTTATTCATCATCGTCATCAGTTTCATCTTCGTATACAATATCACATTCATTCTCACTATTGCTTGTCTCTAAGTCGTCGAAATCGTCATTCAAATGTTGCTCGGAATTCACCACAACATTATTTATTACATCATAAGCAATATCATTCCGATCTAAAAACTCTAAGGAACATTCCTCGAGATCCACTCGAACATCAGAAGACTCCTCAACGTCATCTGCATCTTCTTCATTACCATGCAATGGGATATCATACGCACGTCTAACTTCACATTCTTGCACAATCCGCCAATTTGGACCCAATAACAAATCTTCCACTAAGAAAACTTGCTTTGCTTGATTTGCCAGAATAAATGGGTCATCCTTGAACCAAAACTTAGTAACGTTGACGCTTTTTAGACCGCCGTTGACCCTCATATTGCTCTTCCCAAGATCGTACCATTTGCATTTGAAAAGCACAACACTTTTACCTCTAACATATTCAAGCCTGATAATATCTGTCAGCATCCCATAAAATGTAATATTATCTTCCCCATAATTTCCTAACACTGCAACACCACTATTTTGTGTTATCCTTCGCATATCACGGGCTTCAGTTCGAAATCGCATGCCATTTGTATTGCACACAGTATACTTGTGGACCAAACCATGAGGTCCACATGCTAATGCATACAAAGACTCAAACATGTGTCCTTCACGGGAGGTACTTAATGTCGTCATCTATAACAAGAAATGCAAATTAGTTAATAATATATAATTATTAGTGAACACTACGTACAAATAATCTGCTCACCCTATGCTTGAACCATGAACAAAATTGTTCTCTATGTCTTTTGTCAACATGCAATGGACTTTGTTGCATCAGCTCATCCATGTGCTCGCTATGGGTCATCATACATTCAATCAAAATTATATGAGATATTTCTACTTGTCACATATATTAATTTCAAAACAGTTTTGCAAAACTTACTCAATAAAGGCCCTAATCTCAGGACAATTCATCAGCACATACCAATGTGCAATCTCTAGTTCCCTTGTAGGAAGAGCAATAGTTTTGCTAGCACCAATCGGCTTACATTGTTGGAAGAATACCGATATGTCACTACCATCAACCAGATCATTGATTCGCTCTGGCACGTTGAAGCTTGTTTCAATTCCTTTTAAATACATTGAACAGAATGTCATGCACTCTTTAACAACATACGTTTCTGCAATTGATCCTTCTGGACGTGCTTTATTTCTAACAAATCCCTTTAGTGTACCTAGGAATCTGAACAAATGATTAACCATAATTAGATAGGCCACTATTTACTCAAATCTTAAAAGTCATAACATCAATTTAAATAATACCTCTCAATTGGATACATCCATCTATACACAACCGGTCCACCAAGTAAGGCTTCATTTGGCAAATGCAAAGCCAAATGTACCATCACATTAAAGAACGCCGGTGGGTATATCATTTCAAGCTTGCATAAGATTAAAGTAATCTCATGACACATATTATGTACCTGATCCTTATTCAGACTTCGTCTACAAATTCGGCGAAAGAAGTCCCCCAACTCCATTAAAACACCTGTCACATCTTTGTTCAAGATAGAACGCGTTCCTAATGGTAGAATGCTTTGTAACAATACATGACAATCATGGGACTTAAGTCCACTAATCTTCCTCTCATCAACATTAACACATCTAGATATATTCGATGCGTAACCATCTGGAAACTTCACCTGCTTTACAAACTCACAAAACTTCTTCTTCTCATCGGCAGACATTGTATAGCATGCTGGAGGTTTTCCAACAATAGCTCCATCAGCTGCTCTTATCAAGTGTAATTCTTTTCGAATATTCATATCTTCCAAATCAAGTCGCGCCTTGATTGTATCTTTGCTTTTACCTTCAACATTCATCAAGGTACCAAGGATATTGTCACAAATATTCTTTTCTATATGCATGACATCAAGGTTATGCCTTAATCTTAACTTATGCCAATATGGTAGTTCAAAAAGAATACTTTTTTTATTCCAATTCAACTCTCCTTCCAATCTCCTTCTCCTCTTATTGCTGGGGTGCTTGCCATAACACATATTATGCACATGACTTAATTGTTCCACTATATCATCTCCACTAATGAAGTTAGGGTTATGTCGGAGATCACTCTTTCCATCAAACTTCTTGCTTTTTCTCCATGGATGATTATAAGGAAGATAACGACGATGGCCTAAGTATCCAATCTTACTTCTTAACTTACAAGAAGGAGTGTCCTTGTTACAAACAGGACATGCCATGTAGCCTTTTGTGCTCCAGCCAGAAACAGTACCATAGGCTGGAAAGTCATTAATAGTCCACATTAAAGCTGCATGCAATCGAAAATTCTCTCCTTTTGAAACATCAAATACATCAAAACCATCCTCCCATAACTTCTTTAACTCATCTATGAGTGGTCTCATATAGACGTCAATGTCTCGACCGACTGCTTTCGGACCTGGAATAACCAACGATAGCATAAAGAATGACTCATCCATACACATCCAAGGGGGTAAATTGTATGCTAAGAGAACAACAGGCCACACGCTATATGAAACTGACATATTACCATGTGGATTGAATCCATCAGTTGCTAACCCTAGTCTAACATTACGTGGTTCTCTGGCAAACTCAGGATATAGCTCATCAAAGCTCTTCCAAGCTTCTCCATCTGAAGGATGAACCATGTTATTACTGTCACCTTTAGGCCTATCATTATGCCACGTCATTTCTTTAGCGGTCTTACTTGACCTGAATAATCGTTGTAATCTAGACTGCAATGGAAAGTACCGCAATACTTTATGTGGTATCTTCTTACCCCTGCCATCATTAATTCTCCATCTTGATGTTCCACACTGGGGACAACTTTCCAAGTCCCCATACTCTTTCCAATACAGGCAACAATCGTACTTACATGCATGTATCGACACATACCCCAAGCCTAGGCTCCTTAGAAATTGATTTGCTTCATAATAGGACTTCGGCAAAGATTGACAATTAGGTAATACATCCTTCAGCAGAGCAAGTAACATGTCAAATGACTTATTGCTCCACTTGTTGTATACTTTCAAATGAAGCAACTTTATTATAAACGACAACTTAGTGAAATTCTTACATCCCGGATACAACTCTTCAGCAGCTTTACTCAACAATTCTTGGCAGCCACCCATCATAGATTCGTCAACGCCTGTACGAGGACTCCTTCCGTCCTGATTAATTGGACAATCATTTAAGAAAGTACCCGCATCATCAAGCAAATCTTGCATCCCATCATCCTCCTCATCACCATCACCTTCATTAATATCAATGCCTGTCCCATCTACATCTACATTTGCAGCGCTAAACCTTTCTTCCCTAGAGATAAATCTATATTCTGGGGCTTCACCATGTAGAACCCAGCGGGTGTATGATTGGTCCATGCCGAATTGCATTAAATGTTCAACAACATTCGTCTGAGACCTCTTATAACAATTCATGCAACGTGCACAAGGGCATGAAATCTCACACTCTTTGCCCTTTTTTTCAGCCACAAAACTCATAAACATCCTAACTCCATCAATGTATTCACGAGAAACCCTTACACTTTTCATCCAACTCTTGTCCATAGAGCAACAAATACCTATTAATTCTATATAAGATGGAGAACATTATGTTATGTTAGTAAGCGAAGGATGGGGACAGGTTTACTACGTACCTAAATGAACATTATGTTCAAGTAGGAAAACTAATTTTTTCCGTTTAAGCGCCTTAACATAATAGTTCCCATCATGTAAAGGAGAACATATCGTGTGCTTGTAATGGGTACAACTAACACATATACCAGCTATATGGTGCTCTGAAAAGCTCATTGACATCTATGACAGCAAGAAGGTGCTATTTGACAACGATTCTCACCGACAACAAGCAGCAGTAGCTACTTTTGAGGTTGAGGAGAACAGCATTGGAGTGAAAGATGTGAAAGTTAAGTGCAATCTAATATTCCTACTCATTCTTTACATTCTCTTGATTCTTATTCTTCTATTCCATTACAAGTTGATCTTACTCCTCATACTTATTCTAACTCGTACGTACCAATCTGAAAATTAGTTTATCATTGTATCATCTATACAATTATAATTCAATTAAAACTTATATTCATCATTTTAACTATTTTCTTATCTCTCCTTAGTCATATTAATTAAAAATTAACTAATCAAATTAACCCTAATTACTTGAGCACTAAAGGTTTTATATAGTAGAAACTTTAAAAATGAGAAAGATCATTGAAACTAACTAACGTAATCATACGAGCTTATATTCGATTTAGTCCATTGTCCTTCCTAGGATCTAAGAATTTTAATGCAATAATTCATTAAACCTTAGTCACTTCACATATTAAAGTGTTCAAGCAATTATGTATTAGTATCTAATCAAGCAACATATTGTGACAAATAAAAAACTAGAAGGCGTTTTCATAATTTAGTGAAACAATCATGAAAAAGAACACATAAGCATATTCAAAACTTAAACATGTACTCCAATATTTAACAAATACCTGGTGAGTTTATTGAAGACAATGAGAAGATTGTATGCTCTGCCTGAAGTTTTCTCAACCACTTCAAGCTGCAAATCAAAATTTTAAATGTATTGCATATAAATTCAGCGCAAGTGAGTATAGATATTTTTATCATAGAACTAAAGACCTTCATAGAATATGTTAACATGTGGATTGAGAAGGAAACGTCTTAAATCCAGAAATAGCACTGAACAGAAAAATGAACAGAAATTCCAAAACTGAACAGTGAATTAAGTGTAAAAGGTAGGATACTGAACAGTGAATTAAGGTAGGTTCACCAGTAAATTCCAAAACTGAACAGAAAACTGAACAAACCAGTAAATTCCAAATCCACTCACTCATCAGTCTCTGATTTTAACTTTTCCAGATTGTGTTATTTCTTTGATATTGACACTTCCATCATGAGATTTTGCTCTCCTTATCATGCATTTACATCGGGTTTTGTTCAATCAGAGATCTCACACACATACACCGTAAGGAAACGATACACTCTGATGCTGAGGATGTTTGTTTCTAGGCAAAATTGTTAATAGTCAGTGTCATTCTCTCTTTATCAACTTTAGACCAATATGTCAGAAAGGGAAGGCAATAACTTTTTAGACTTTGATTTGGCAGTGAAAGTGAAGCCTATTATCATTATTACCAACATCTCTCTTATGCAAAAAACCTGAGTTGCTTACCTCACATTAAGTAGTAACTCTAGTGCCTAAGTAGTGTGCACTGTGCAGCCACAGCGGTACTCTTCCCTTTTCTTTCGGGTAATCATCTTCTTCGCTAATATTTTCTACCCCATATCTCCAAAGATACCATCACAATATCATTCCATATCTCTTAACCTCTCTCCTAGGCTGCTGTTGCAGTCTCATTTATCTTATCATTCGTGTCTTATTAATTCTAAGAAAGAGACTGGCTATCACATGGAGCACATCCTAGCCATGCACCCTTGTCTTTGTTTTCTGATTATGTGCTATTTGATAGTAATAAACAGAACAGAAGTGTATTTCAAATTTCAGCATCCCAACATCTTATGTTGTACTCCAACATTTTGTATGATGTCAAAGTGAGAACTTGCTCTATTACTAGCTCAGAAGTAAGCTTATTAAAGCAAAGCAGTTGCATTTTGTGTGATCATTGTAAAATCTAGTTCAAAGAACTTGCAACATTGTAAACTAATTTTGAAGATATGAGATAATAATAAACCAGTGTATGAACTCAGTTTGTACAAACCAGTGACATAAATGACTGTCATAAATGACTTGTAGTGTGTTGAAATTCTAAATGCATGCATAAGATTAACACAGAAACACTTAATTGAATGAATTGCATGTATAGCAAATTTGCAAATACTATGATTTCCGAGTTTGCATTAGTTCAGCCTATTGTACATGTTCTGTCATTTATGAGGGTATACATATCAAAATTGAACAACCAATATTGTCAGAAAGTGCAGCTACAACCTCATAAGGAAAACAGTTACCTTTAAATGTTGCTGAAGATGTGAAGTGAAATTTCTTTACCTGCAGAACAAGTAACAACAGTAGCAACAAATGAGTGAACACAAACAGATCTTTGCTTTCAAAATATGGAGCACAGATTTGATATATGAGGTATGAGGTTGAGAAATGCACAAATAATGTTTGAGGGTTGACAAGCCCCTGCTTATGATTATCTAAAACTGTGAAGAAAAGTTGTAGAATTTGCCACTGGATATGGAATCAGTACAACTTACACATATACCAGATTAGTGCTCTAAAAAGCTCATTGACATCTATGACAGC
>JAOYMU010002652.1:0-10600 GCA_025802295.1 Psammodynastes pulverulentus | reverse complement strand
GACCCCTCTTCCGAACCCCTGGGCAAGCTCCCAGGAGTCGCCAGAGAGCTCTATCCAGACTCGGACACTCCAGCAGGCTTCTTCTCCCGAAGCCTGCATTCAGCGCCGCTTGGGACAGCTGATTGACACTGTCCCTTCGTGGCAAACAGAGAAGCGAAACGGACGCTTCAGAGGAAACGTCAGCGAAGGACAACGTTGCCAACACATCTGTTTTATACATACCAGAATGGCTTCCTACTGAGGAGACAGCTCAAAAATAATATCAGAGTAATATTAAATACTTGGAGTTCTATGAAGAACATAGCGGAGAACAAGTGGGTTTACTGTTCCTGGATGCACAGAAGGCCTTTGATAATGTCAAATGGGAGTTTATTCTACACCAGATCAGATATATGGATTTTGGCCAGAAATTTATAAATGTAATATCGGCAATATATAATCAACAAGAAGCTAAAAGAATAATAAATGGGGAGATGACGGGAAAGTTTAAAATACAAAAGGGTACGAGGCAAGGATGCCCATTATCGCCTCTTTTGTTTATTTTAACATTAGAAGTGCTAACAAGGATTATTAGAAGAGAAACATCAATAAAGGGCTTAGAAATTAAGAAAGAAGTTTTCAAATTAAAAGCTTTTGCCGATGACTTAATATTTATTTTGGAAGAACCTCAACAATCGGGACCAAAACTTATGGAAATTCTAAAAGAATATGGAGACATTGCAGGATTAAAAATAAAGAAAAAACTAAAATAATCACCAAAAATATGACAAATAAGCAAAAAGCATTATTGAGTAACACAATGGGCATTCAGATAGTTAATAAAATAAGATATTTAGGGATACAAGTATTGGCAAGATGCATAACAATAAAAAGATAATTATACTACACTAATTAAACATATATCAGAAGATTTGGAAAGACAGGGCAACTTAAGGTTATCTTTGATGGGCAGGATCACTGTAATAAAGATGAATGTCCTTCCAAAGCTACTTTTCCTTTTTCAAAATATACCTGTAAAATTAGACAAGAAGTTTTTTTGACAAATTGAATAAAATAATACTAAAGTTTATTTGGCAAAGGAAAAAACCTAGGATTAAATTAAAGTTATTGCAAGGCTCTAAAGAAAGAGGGGGCTTGGGCCTCCCAGATTGGAATTATACTATCAGTCCGCATCTTTAACCTGGATAAAGGATTGGATAACACTTAAAAATAGGAGACTGTTAGCTTTGGAAGGACATAATCTACAGCTAGGATGGCATGCCTTTTTAGGGGATGACAGACGTAATACTCACAGGTATTTCCAATGACATCAGATCAGAAAGGCCCTACTCTTGGTATGGAATAAAACTAAATCACAAATATATATATAGAAACACCAATTTGGTTATCCATACTTGAAGCCTTAGTTCATCCAAACTTCTTCAGTCAAGGAAAAGCCATCACATATAATGAGAATGTGCATGAGACAGGAAGATTAAAAACAAGTCAGGAATTAAAAGAACAAGGGGTGCAATTGAAATGGTGGACCTATTTGCAAGTGCAATCAAGATATGGCCAGGATATGAGAGATAGGGGGGATTAGTAGACAGCCTACGACATTACATAAAATATTGCTTGGACCTGAGGAAAAATTGATAAGGAAAATCTATAAATGTTTATTGGATGTGAAGCTGGTGGAAGAGCAAGTAAAAGAAACAATGTTGGTATGGGCAAATTTTTTGGGTTATGGTATTAATTTTGGATGATTGGGACACCCTATGGGAGAGAAACAACATACAAAGAGAACCTATATAAAATGTTTTATAGGTGGCACCTTCCACCAGCAAAACTATCTAAAATGTATCCAAATAATCATCTAACTGTTGGAAATGTGTTAAAGAATATGGCTCATATTATCATATATGGTGGGAATGTAGGAAAACTAAAGAATATTGGTGGAGAACTCAGAAATGGCTTGAAGAGATGTTAGATCATAAAATAGAATTAAAACCAGAACTCTTCTTACTTGGGATTATAACAGAAAAAAGGATGAAACTTATTTAATAATACATGTGATTACTGCAGCAAGGTTAGCCATTGCGCAAAAGTGGAAAAATAGAGAAATTTCCAATGATAATGAGGTAATTAAAAAGATATGGACATGCACGGAGATGGACAAACTAACATGGGAAATGAAAGATAAAGATGAATCAGAATATTATAGGATATGGGACAAATTTTATCAATGGTGGGAAAAAAGGAAGGACTCAAAAATAAAAGAAAGGAGGGATGGCAGATTGGACGATTGAATTGGGAAAATATTATGGAAATGTATAATTGTATAAAAGCTTAAATGTATCTTAATTATGTATTTTGAGTCATAATATGTATGACAATTAGGATGGTCGGGACGATTATACCACGTCCAATGTTTTTAAAAATTTAGTTAATGGGGACGGAGCCAGCTGTTGGAGCAAGCAGATGCACAATTTGGATCTGTATCGCAGAGCCGCTTTCCCAAGTCCAGGAGGCTACCCAGAGCCGATAGAATCCCCAGAGGGGCTTAGGAAGGAGTGGGTGCCCTGCCAATCATCTTTTGGTGGCAGTCAGAGACGAGACGCAGGGGAAACCCATCTTGATCAGACCCGGCAGAAGAAGTTACCCAGAAATGGACACCGAGAGGCACCAATAGCTGGATGAGGCAAGCAGTGTGCTGGTGGAATGTCGGTGGAGCGGGCTTAACTGAATTGCCCTAGGCACAAAAAGTAGCAGCTGAAGGGAGTGCTTTGAAGGTACAGAGGTGTCAAGCCTGGAGAAAGATTGCCATGGGTGTGATGGATTGGCAGCGGGGGTGTTTGATGGAAAGAAGGAACTGGGAGGCAGCGGAGAAAAGAGTAAGAATGACGGGAGAAGATCTGTTTAGAGCGGTCTGTGGTGCTATTGGCAGACTACACCTGCCATGGAAGAATTGTGCTGATTGTGTTGAGAAGGGTGATACAAATATCGGGGAAAACTGATGGAAGTAACAAAAAGAGGCAGTACTCTGGACAGTGACTTGGCAATTTAGCTTACGAAAGCAGCAATTGCCGAGGGGGACATTTGTTGGTGGCAAGATACACTGCTCAAAAAAATAAAGGGAACACTTAAACAACACAATGTAACTCCAAGTCAATCACACTTCTGTGAAATCAAACTGTCCACTTAGGTAGCAACACTGAGTGACAATCAATTTCACATGCTGTTGTGCACATGGAATAGACAACAGGTGGAAAGCATAGGCAGTTAGCAAGACATCCCCAATAAAGGAATGGTTCTACAGCTGGTGACCAAAGACCACTTCTCAGTTCTTATGCTTTCTGGATGATGGTTTGGTCACTTTTGAATGCTGGCGGTGCTGTCACTCTAGTGGTAGCCTGAGACGGAGTCTACAACCCACAAAGGTGGCTCAGGTAATGCAGCTCATCAAGGATGGCACATCAATGCGAGCTGTGGCAAGGTTTGCTTGTCTGTCAGTGTAGTGTCCAGAACATAGAGGCGTTATCAGGAGACAAGCTAGTACATCAGGAGACGTGGAGGAGACTGTAGGAGGGCAACAACCCAGCATCAGGACCGCTTCCTCCACCTTTGTGCAAGGAGGGACAGAAGAAGCACTGCCAGAGCCCTGCAAAATGACCTCCAGCGGGTACAAATGTGCATGTGGCTGCTCAAACGGTCAGAAACAGACTCCATGAGGGTGGTATGAGGGCCCGACGTCCACAGATGGGGATTGTGCTTACAGCCCAACACCGTGCAGGACGTTTGGCATTTGCCAGAGAACACCTAGATTGGCAACTTCACCACTGGTGCCCTGTGCTCTTCACAGATGAAAGCAGGTTCACACTGAGCACATGACAGACATGACAGGATCTGGAGACGCCGTGGAGAACATTCTGCTGCCTGCAACATCTCCAGCATGACCAGTTTGGCAGTGGGTCAGTAATGGTGTAGGGTGGCATTTCATTGGGGGAGGGGGGGCGCACAGCCCTCCATGTGCTCACCAGAGATAGCCTGACTGCCATTAGGTACCGAGATGAGATCCTCAGACCGCTTGTGAGACCATATGCTGATGCGGTTGGCCCTGGGTTCCTCCTAATGCACGACAATGCTAGACCTCATGTGGCTGGAGTGTGTCAGCAGTTCCTGCAAGACGAAGGCATTGATGCTATGGACTGCCCTGCCCGTTCCCCAGACCTGAATCCAATTGAGCACATCTGGGACATCATGTCCTGCTCCATCCACCAATGCCATGTTGCACCACAGACTGTCCAGGAGTTGGGGGATGCTTTAGTCCAGGTGTGGGAGGAGATCCCTCAAGAGACCATCTGTCAGTTCATCAGCAGCATGCCCAGGTGTTGTAGGGAGGTCATACAGGCACGTGGAGGCCACGCACACTACTGAGCCTCATTTTGACTTGTGTTAAGGACATTACATCAAGGTTGGATCAGCCTGTAGTGTTTTTTTCCCACTTTAATTTTGAGTGTAACTCCACATCCAGACCTTCATGGGGTGATTTCCATTGTTAATTTTTGTGTGAGTTTGTTGTCAGCACATTCAACTACGTAATGAACAAAGTATTTACTAAGAATATTTCATTCGTTCAGATCTAGGATGTTTTATTTTTGTGTTCCCTTTATTTTTTGGAGCAGTCTATTTTGTCTTCGAAAATTAAGTCAATGTATTTAAACAGTTTAACTTGTAGAAGCTGAGCTCCATCAAAGTGGATGGTTGCCTGAAAATCCATGAATTTTGAATACCTTGATCTTGTCAATATTGACACTAAGTCATGTTTTTATATCAAGAGGCCTTCGTTTTCATTATTCGCACAAATCACACTATAATCAATAAACCTTAGATCTGTAATGAATTAATCGTGTTAAAATTTGACACCATATCAACCAGTAATTGACTGGATCAATTACGATATTACCAATGAGGGAGATGTAATACATACTTCACATTAATACATACAAAGAACATTTGATGTTGGATATTTCATGTTCAACACAAACAGAACTTCATGATTCCTTATGTATCTGTTCCAGGAGTTATACTATTTTAGCAAGAATATTTTCTAAAGCAAGTGACATCTGTAGCAGTGACCAATAAACATTGGCAAATGCTGCTGCAAAGTGAACTAACACAGGGCCTTTTTCTGTATATGATGTATTCCTCAAGCAGTTGTAATTGGTCACCATATCCTTTTGCAGGCTAAACATTGCACTGTTCTTCAGCTAATTGTTTTCTTCTTTTCTGAAATTTTTGGAGAACTTTCAAAATACCCTGCTGATGATTGACAATCCCATGGTTATTCTTGCACTCTTGATTCTGTCCTTTCTTGGAAATTGACATTATTATTGCTTGTTTCCATGAATTTGGCATTTCTTCAAACTGATAGGTATTTTGAAGGAATGAGTGGAGCCAGCTATTTACTTCTGACAAGATATAATGTGGTTTAGAGACTGCAGTATTCATTACAAATGTGCAACTGCTTCAAGTTCTTCTGCATTGTTATTCCAATATGCATTGAATTCTGCTTTGAGCTGAGTGCAGATGTGCTTGTTAAGCTGATGAGTATTGTGATACACCTTTGACTTTGCATTGCCTTTGTTTGCCTATCAGTGTTAGGTATTCCTCCAAATCCATGGTTGTATTGTCACCATTACAAAACAAATTTCTTTGGCACATTAATTATTTTTTGAAATCCATAGTATTTAATCGTTTATATCTTCCAGAGGTTCAAGGGTGACAAATCAGCTGCTAAACATTCGTTGGAATTGTTGTTGGCAAGTAGAGTCTTGTAGTTCCATCCATTCGTAAATTTAGGTGTACCTATATTATGAGCAATTCATTTCAGTAGAGTTGTAATATTGAATGTACAAGATGATGATCACAATGGCAGTTTGGTCTCTGTTGTTGTTCTGATATCCATGAATGATTGTTTGAAAATGACTTGCTAATTAGGAAATAGTTGAGGACTGATTTATCCTTTCTAGTGGATGAACACTAAGTCAATTGATGTTTTAGCAGGTGCTGAAATAAACTGTTTCCAAATTTTAACTGCTGCAAATAGTATTAGGTGCAGCCATTGTCATTCATATTTCTTTTGTCAAATTTCCCCATCAGTTATTTTTTCCTTGCCAGTTATTACCAACATGAAAAATTAGTTCACTGATGTTCATGGCAATGGAAGGAACTCAATTTGTACTTATTTGATTACATTCATTTTTCTTATTCCTGAAAGTGAGAGAAAGGCTATCCTCCTGTGTGAAGCGATGGGATCCAGTAAACATGGGTTGACTCTTCTATTCGTAGTTCTAGACAGAGTGTGAAAACTGAGGACACACCTCCTCCATCTTCCCCAGTTTCGACTCTATCTTTTGCTACAGAATAGACGTGTCAATCCGGTCTTCCGGGATCGGATTGCGTGAGTGTGAGGTTTTTTAGTAAATTCAATAATTAACAGATAGCACACAAAGCGATTGGAGGATCAGGCAGCGTGAAAGACCTCTGGTCTGAGACCGTTGCCCACCGGATGCGCAATGACATCGTCAAAAGGATCGGGCTGGCCGTTTATAGGTTGGCCGCCATTTTGAGTGAAACAACAGCTGATTACCCTCCCACTTGTGCTTGTCAGTTGGCAAGTTCGGAGAGGTGTGGCAGCGTAGCGACCGGCTTCCATGTCAAGGAGTCCTGGCGCTGCTTGTTCTTTTCAATCTAGCACGGAACATTATTTTCCCCCCAATTATTTTCGTGACCGCCATTTTGGGAAGGTATAGTAACGACCGCCATTTTGAGAAGGGATGTGACGGCCGCCGTTTTGAGAGGGGATATGACGGCCGCCATCTTGATAAGGGCATATTTCTGATTGGCAGGCAGTTGCGTCTGCCATTTTGGAACCGTTTCGGAGCTGCAATTGCCCGATTGGTTCTTCTGAGAGAAAGAGTGAAAGCATTCAGATATCCTTTTTGGAGTTGGGGCGCTCAGCTGTTTCTTCCAAAACCTCAAAATCTTGACCCTTGCATGGAGAAGGATTAAGAGGCAGTTGTGGGAGTCTCTCTTTGTGGCCAAAAGCCCTGCGAGGCAGGCACTTGTGAGTGAGTCTCCCCTTGATTGTTACCTCATTTGGATCGGCCTTAAAGTCTTAACAACAATATGGAGGGTAATTTTTTCCTGGCAGAGATCACTGGCAGTGCAAAATCCAAGAAGATGGCTAAGGCCAAGGCTGCCAAGATTAAAGCCAAGGCCATTTCACAGGCCAGAGTATCCAAGGCCCAGGAAAAGGCAGAACTAAGACTTCAACGGGCCTTGGAAAAACAGGCTGAGAAGGGAGCCAGGGAGGCGGAAAGATCAGGACTATTGTTGTCTGTGGCTTCCCAAATTGGCACCCCTGGCTCAAAAACTGGAACCCTGGATTCATTATCCCCAAGGGGATTAAAAGGGGGTTTGGAGGAGGCTAACCAAGGTTCTCAAAGCCATAAGCAGTTGTTTTTACCAACAGCAACTAGGCTAGGCCCGTCCTCCTTTTCAACCATGCCATCAGGCCTTTCTCCAGGTCCTCTACAACCGGAACCTTGAGGAGCTTCCTCAAGGGACATCCTCATGACAGAGGCTATCCACCACCTCTTGACCATTCAGGCCATAGAGCCAGTACCTCTGGGGGAGGTAGAGTGGGGATATTACTCGATGCTTTTCGTCATCCCGAAGGCATTGGGCGGCTGGAGAGCTATCCTGAATCTGAGGGGGCTAAACAAGTTCATCAGATTCAGGAGGTTCAAGATGCACTCTCTGACATCCATCCTTCGGGGAATCAGGGAGGGAGACGTTCTTACCTTGATAGATCTCACCAAAGCCTACCTACATATCCCCATGCATCCAGCTCACTGCCGATATCTGAGGTTCTGCTACAAAGATCATCATCTGCAGTACAAGGTGCTTCCCTTTGGGCTGACTTCAGCGCCCAGGGTCTTCACCAAGATCTTACCAGCGTTGGCAGCCTTCCTCAGATCGAAACCAATCAGGCTTCAGTGCTACCTGGACAACATCTTGATCCAGTCGGCATCCACCATTCAAGCACTGGAGGACCTGCAAACCACCATCACAGTTCTGCAGGACCACGGATTTTCAATAAATATGACAAAGAGTCATTTGACCCCATCCATGCAACTACAGCATTTGGGGGCGGTGATAGACACCGTGGAAGGGAAGGTGTATCTATCCCCAGACAGGTCGAAGGACATCCGGACCTTAGTTCTGCAGGTGAGCAGCTACAAAGCAGTCTCACTGATCTCGCTCTCCCAACTCCTTGGAAAATTCATCTCTTGTATAGGAATTGTACCTTGGGCAAGGTTTCATGCCAGGAGTCTGCAGTGGTTCCTGTTACCTTCCCAAAGGTCGGGGAAGGCCATCTCCAAGAGGCGGGTCAAGTTGCCACTGACGGTCCGGGAGTTCTTCCGATGGTGGATCTCGATGGTGCTGATGTCGGGCACAGTGTTCACCGACCCTCCACGTATCACCATTACAACGGACGGCAGTCTTCTGGGTTGGGGAGCGCATTGCCAATCGAATATGGCTCAAGGAGGGTGGACTGCAGCAGAACGCTCCCACAACATCAATTGGTTGGAGCTTCGGGCTATTCATCTCGCTCTCAAGACCTTCCAGCAGACGGTGGAGAACCAGCATGTGCTCATCCTAACAGAAAACAGAGCTGCCAAGGCACACGTCAATCGCCAGGGGGGCACTCATTCGAGAGCTCTCGTGGAGAAGGCTCACTTGCTGTGTCTCTGGGAGGAGAATCACTTACTATCAATCAAGGCGGAGCATATCTCGGGTTCGCTGAATGTTCAAGTCGATTGGTTGAGCAGGTCCAGGGTGGATCAGTCGGAATGGCATTTAGACCCCGACCTGTTCAGGTAACTATCGCTCAGGTTCGGTTTTCCGTAGGTGGACCTGTTCGCCACGCCAGCCAATTCTCAGCTCCCTTGCTTCTTCTCCTGCTATCCATCGATGGGAGCCGAAGGAGTAGATGCCCTCGATGTCAGTGGCCCCGAGCTCTGCTATATGCTTTTCTCCCGATCGCATTGCTTCCAGTGGTTCTCAGGAAAGTGTTGGAGCAGAAGGCAACTGTTCTATTAGTGGCGCCCTTCTGGCCCAGGCATCCTTGGTTTGCCGACCTGGTCAGTCTTTCAGTGGCCAGGCCATGGAGAATTCCACGGGACAGAATAAGTCTCAGCCAGGGACCGCTCAAGCATCCCGCGCCTCAGTGGCTTCAACTGACAGGTTGGCTGTTGAGTGCAACATCTTGAAAGAAGGGAATTTTCCAGAAGGGGTGATAGACACTATTTTAGCGGCCCGCAGACCTTCTACAAAGAGGATCTACAACGCGATGTGGAAAGCATTTTGCGACTGGTGTAGACGCGCCGGCTGTGACTGTATGAACTTATCGGTGGCTCAATTTCTTACCTTTCTGCAGGAGGGGTTGATGAAAGGCCTCTCTCCCAACACGCTGAGAAGGCAAGTGTCGGCCATAGCATCTGTCTTAAGCTGTGGAGGGTCGGAATCTCTGGCACAGTTACCTCTAGTCAGGAGATTCCTTCGAGGGGCTTCTAACTTGAGACCTCCCGCGGTTCATAGATTTCCTTCATGGGACCTCTCTCTGGTGCTTGCTGCGCTGTCTTCTGACCCCTTTGAACCACTCAGATCGGTTTCGCTACAAATATTGACTTACAAGGTATCTCTTTTGGTGGCAGTGACCTCAGCCAGAAGGATTTCTGAACTGGCGGCACTTTCTATGAGGCAAGAGTTCTGTATTTTCCATCAGGACAGAGTGGTCCTTAGATTGGACCCTACTTTCATACCAAAAGTGAATTCCATGTTCCATAGGGCCCAGGAGTTGGTACTCCCGAACTTCTGTCCAGACCTCTCCCATCTGAGGGAGAGACTGTGGCACAAATTGGATGTGTGACGCGCCCTGCGCATTTATCTTAAGCAAACAGCTCAGTTTAGACGGACGAAGGCTCTCTTTGTCAACTTTCAGGGACTGGCGTTAGGCCAGAGGGCTACTCCGTCTAAGATTGGACGATGGCTACGTGTGACGATAGCCCAAGCATATACTAGTCAAGATTTGCCTATACCAGACGGGATCATGGCTCATTCTACAAGGAGTGCGGCTACGACGGCAGCGTGGGCAGCGCACGCCTCGGTTGAGGAGAT
The DNA here is from genome assembly GCA_025802295.1 of Psammodynastes pulverulentus. Taxonomy (NCBI): domain Eukaryota; kingdom Metazoa; phylum Chordata; class Lepidosauria; order Squamata; family Psammodynastidae; genus Psammodynastes; species Psammodynastes pulverulentus. The sequence continues at coordinate 373 of JAOYMU010002652.1, read as the reverse complement.
CTGTCGGGCGGCAACTTGGGCATCCCCGACTTCCTTCACGCACCACTACAGACTGGACGCATTTGCATCAGCCGATGCTGTATTTGGTCCCGGGTGCTACAGAGCGTGGTGCCAGGCAGGGGAGGCCTGGACCAGTCGGAAGCCCACCCATCGGATCCTTGAGCTTGGGTATGTCCCATGCTTACTGGATCCATCGCATCACACAGGAGAAGGGGCATTGGTCCTACCTGATATTATTATTATTATTATTATTATTATTATTATTATTATTATTATTATTATTAAAATTAAATTTGTATACCGCCCCATCTCCGAAGACTCGGGGCGGTTTACAGCACAATAAAATACAATTAAAACATTAGTTCCAGTTAAA
>JAOYMU010002641.1:0-10604 GCA_025802295.1 Psammodynastes pulverulentus | reverse complement strand
AGGGAAGGGAAGGGAGAAAGAGGGAAGAGAACGTGAATGAGATATGGATGGATGGATGGATGGATGGATGGATGGATGGATGGACGGATGGACGGATGGACGGATGGATGGATAGAAGGAGGGAAGGAGGGAAGGAGGGAGGGAGAAAAAAAGGAGAGGAAGGAAGGACCAGAAATCCTGGCACTAGATACAGCTTCAGAGAATGCTTTGAAACAGCACAGCAATCCAGGAAGAGACTTTGGAGGTCATCTAGTTCAACCCCCTGCTCCAGCAGGAGACCTTATATTATCTTGGTTATTTTGGTGCCTCTAATGCAGAGGAGAAATTCCCAGAAAAGAGAAAGAGTTTACTAGGCAAGGTTGCCATGCAGAGAGGAAGGCAGAGATAGTCCTCAACTTACCACAATTGAGCCCAAAATTTTGTTTGCTAAACAAGAGCATTGTTAAAGCGAATTTCTGTCTTTTGACCCATCCAGTCACATGACCCCCCTGACCACGCCCACCAAGCCACACCCATCAAGCCATGCCTACCAAGCCACACCACTGATTTATTCTCCAAAAGCGTTGTGAGTTCTAGTTCTTGAAGTCCTAACACATTCCTCCTTAACATTCAGTATCGCTTATGTCCTCTTGGGTTTACTAGGAGCAATCATGCTGGTTATTAAATCCCTTTTTAAAAGGTTAGTAGAGATTTCGGCAGTAAAAACCTACAGGGTACACGGCGAGCATATGTGTATATTACAGTAATATTTTTCTTTGAACCAGCTTCCAAAATTCCCCCTTGACATCCTTGTTTCTCAGGCTGTAGATCAGAGGATTGAGCATGGGAGTCAGAGCCCCGTATACTAAGGATATGATCTTGTCCTTTTCAGAAATGGATTTCCCTTTGGGTCTCAAGTGCATGATCATGATGGTTCCATAAAAGACACTGACCACAGCAAGGTGAGAACTACAGGTGGAGAAGGCTTTTCTGCGTCCATCAATAGAGCTGATACGTCGTATAGCCAGGCCTATGCGGACGTATGTCACAACTATGAAGCCAAAGGGAGGGAATAGCAGAAAGAGGCTGGAGATATGCATAAAGAGCTCACTGACTGTGTTGGAACAAGCCAGTTTGAGTAAAGATTGCAGCTCACATGCAAAATGGTTAATGGTGTGATGGCTACAGAAGTGTCGTCATGAAGGCAAGGGCCACTGACATGGCTACTAGATAAAAGCATAATCTCCAGCTCATGATGTGCATGTAGTATAACGGCTGGCATACAGCTGCCAAGCGATCATACGCCATGACTGCCAAAATGATGCACTCTGCTACAACCAGAAATAAGCCAATGTACATTTGGACCAAACATCTGTAGAAAGAAATTGTGGGCCTGTAGATGAAGCAGTTCACTAAAATCTCAGGAAGTGCATTGTTGGTAAGAATAAAGTCTACTGTGGAAAGGACACAAATGAAGAAATACATGGGGGTGTGAAGCCGAGGGTCAGCAATGATCAACACAATGATGAGTCCATTGCCAAGAAAGCTAATGAGATAGACCATCAAGAGGAACCAAAAGAGAATAATCTGAGCTCTGGGATATTCTGATAATCCGATCAGGATGAATTCAGTCACCAGCGATTCATTTGAAGTTCCGATCCTATTTTTTCTCATTCTCTCCTGCAGGAAAGAAAGAATGGTGTGATTACTGACTACATTCAAGAGAGATGCAATACTTTCATTTCAAATGTTTAGATTGCCAAAGGCGTATAGAAAAAATAAAAAATGCAATAAAAACTGCTTTGCACATCATATTTAGACATACTTAGACAATTCGTGCCATGAACGGTCTCTATTGTGGGAGGGAGTAGGACAGAAATTGGGGAGAACAAGTTCCTGGGAACGATGGAACCGGGTGTTAACCTTCGGAATGAAGGAAGGGTCCAACCTGAGGACAACCCTGTCTGGGAAGAAGACACACAATTCGCTCCTCACGGACAGGGCTGCCAACTCCAAAATTCTCCTGGCGGATGTGATGGTCACCAGAAAAACAACTTTATAGGTTAATAAATCCAAGGATACCTCTGTGAGGGGCTCGAAGGGGTTAGAAGTCATGGACTGTAGCACCAATGGAAGGTCCCAAGAGGGAAACCTATGAAGGGGGGGAGGTCTCAGGTTCGTCACCCCCCGGAGGAATGTCCTAATTACTGGAACCTATGCCAGAGAATCCAACCCCTCACAGCCCAACACCGATGAAAGTGCTGAAACCTGTCTCCGCAGCGTATTGGGCGAGAGACCCTTCTTGAGACCCTCCTGTAAAAATTGTAAGAGCTGGGCGATTGAGAGAGATCTGCAGTCATAGCCTACCCCCCTGCACCAGACACAGAATGCCCGCCACGTGGCATTGTAAATTCTCACCATTGAGGGACGGCGAGCTGCCAAGATAGTGTTAATGACGTCCTGTGAAAAGTGCTCCGATTCTAGGTTGAGCCGCTCAATAGCCAACCTGTCAATTGGAGCCATTGTGGCTTGGGATGGCTGATCGGGCCCTGCAAGAGACATACCCGGTTGCTCGGAATCCGCCAGGGGTGAGCCACCGACAGACTCACCAAGTCGGCAAACCAGGGACGTCTGGGCCAAAAGGGAGCCACCACAATGACCCTTGCCCCGCTCCCCAGAATCCTCCTGATGAGTGCTGGAATCAGTGGAATGGGAGGGAATGCATACAGGAGGCCCTCCGGCCAGGGACAGCGCAGCGCGTCGACCCTTTCCGCCCCCACTGAAGGGAAACATGAAAAGGAACGGGGCCGCTGGGTGTTAAGTCGCGTTGCGAACAGGTCCACTTGTGGCAAGCCGAAACGATTGGCCAGTTCGGTGAACAGGTCTGGGTGTAACTGCCACTCCGGCTGGTCCACCCTGGACTTGCTCAGCCAGTCTGCCTGTACATTCTGGACCCCTGAAATGTGCTGTGCCTTGAGAGATAACAGGTGTGCTCCCCCCCCAGAGGCCCAGCAACCTGGACTCCTCCATATGTGCCCTGGAATGGGTCCCCCTTTGGCGGTTTATGTGCGCCTTGGTGGCTACACTGTCTGTCAGGATGAGAACATGAGATTATTCCACCCGCTCCCGGAATTCCAATAGAGCCAGACGGACCGCTTGGAGCTCCAGCCAATTTATATTGTTGAGGCGGTCCTCCGGATCCCAGAGCCCTTGTGCCACCCCTTCCTGACAGTGAGCTCCCCAACTGGAGAGACTGGCGTCCGTGGTAATAGTGATGCTTGGAGGGTCGTTGTACACCGATCCCCGGGATACCGCCATGGAGGCCCACCAAAGAAGAGATCGACGAAGCTCTGGGGCCAGCCTCACTTTCCTCCTGGATGTGGCCGTCCCGCCTCTCTGAAAAGGGAGGAGAAACCACTGAAGTGGCCGTGCATGAAGTCGAGCCCATGGCACAATACCTATGCATGAAATAAATTTGTCTAATAATCGGGAAAGAAAGGCGAGGGACTCGAACTTGGATCGGCAAACCTGCAGCACAAGGTCCCTGATGTCCCTTTGTCGGTCCGGAGACAGGGAAACCGTGCACCCCACCGTGTCAATGACCGCTCCCAAATGCTGGAGCCTAGTCGAGGGGTGTAAATGGCTCTTAGCCCAGTTAATAGAAAATCCATGTTCCTGTAGAGCTCGAGCGGTTATCTGGAGGTCACGATGCGCTTGAGAAACTGAGGCTGACTGAATTAAAATGTCATCTAAATAACATTGTAGTTGCACCGGTCGAGACCTCAAGGATGCCGCCAGAGCTCCCAGAATCTTAGTGAAGGTCCTAGGCGCTGAAGCCAGGCCGAATGGAAGGGCCCTATACTGGAAGTGCAGACGGCCATAACAAAAACGTAAGTATTGCCGGTGCTCAGGGTATACCGGGATGTGAAGGTACGCTTCCGTCAAGTCGATGGATGTGAGAACATCCCCTACCCTCAGGCTCCTCAAAATGGAAGCTAGAGAATGCATTTTGAACCTGCGGTACTTGAGGAAACAGTTTAGACCCCGCAGGTTCAAAATGGCCCTCCAGGCCCCCAAAGTCTTTGGCACCAGGAAAAGCGACGAATAATAACCCCGAAACCGGGCCTGAGAGGGAACTGGTTCAATTGCACTGATATCTAGGAGATGGGAAATAGCCCCCTCCATGAGACGTGCCCTGGATGTGCCTTCCCTGATCGGACACCTCAAAAACCTTCTTGGTGGCGGTGCAACAAACTCCAGCCTGAGCCCAGATCTAAGTGTGGATCGAACCCATTTATCAGACGTGGACAAATCCCATCTGTCGCAAAAGGCACCTAGTCTGCCACCAATCAGGGTTACTGGAACGGAATCAGCGGGACCGACGAAAGGGCCGGCCCCCCGCCCCACGAAAGGGCCACCTGGTCTGGGGCTGTGATCTGCTCCGGTCCCGAAACCCTTGGGGAGGGTGGAATTCTGACCTCTGCGACGGAGGCCTGTAGGACCTCTGAGAGTAAGAGCCGGTGTAAGATGGCCTACGGGTATACCCCCTGAAACGAGGCGGAGAAAGACGCTCCCCCCTTCTGGTCAAGGATGGTAAACGTTTCTTTTTGTCCTTAGATTCGATGAGGATAGGGTCAAGCACCTCACCAAAAAGCTTGCCCACCGCATAGGGGTTGAAGCCAGCCGCCACTTACACTTGGTGTCAGCCTGCCACTGTCGCAGCCAAAGGAGACGCCGTGCCGCGACGGAAGAGGCCATGGCCCTTGCGCCAAACTTGGCGGAATGGAAGGTGGCGACGGCCGTATACTCCGTCGCTGCAACCACCTTGTTGAAATCCTGGTGGCTGCGGACGTCCTGAGCAGGAACTCTCGCCTGGATCTCCTTCAGCCAGAGCAAGGCCGCCCGAGAGAAAAATGACACGGCCGTTGCCGTCTTAACTGCCCAGGCGGCCGCCTAGTGAGCCTTGCGAAGGGTAATTTCGGCCCTCCTGTCCTCCGGCCTCAAGACCTCCTCAGCTTCTGCCAATGGAGCTGATGGGGTGGTGAGGGCCACCACCGGTTCGTCGACCTCGGGAGTAGCCAACAGGTCAGCCAGGTTCAGGGAAACATTGAAAAATCGCTTGTCATAAGCAGTCGGATTAGGATAGGCACCAGGGCCTGCAGCTGTCTACTGATAATTTGCATGAAGAGTTGGGAAGCAGGAATGATGTCCACCAGCTCCGCCTCCGCTGAAAACAGTAGATCCGCAGGGTTCTGAGGGTTTGTCGCTGTAGCTGTGGGCTCTAAGCCCAGGCCGGTGACCGCCTTGGCCTTGGCCAGTAAAGCTCGAAACATATGGGGTTTAAAGAGCCCCTTAAAAAGAGGAAGGTCCTCCTCTACACCTTCCTCATCAGAGAGTTCGCCCTCTAACTCCCCTTCTTCCTGGTCTTCCTCCTCGGGTATATAGAGGTCTGCCTGAGGCGCTAGGCCTAAAGCCTGAGGTGGCAAGGGCCGAGAGTGTCCCTCCTGTCCCTACTTGTTGGTGGATTGCCCCCTGAGCCCTGCCTTGCGCAAACAGATGTTGGTGTTGCTGAAGACAAGCCTCATAGCCTTTTTTCATAGCCTCTGAAAACATCCACTGGAAATCTGCCTGAGGCTGTGGGGGGGTGGGCCCAGCCGAGGTGGAGGGAATTGCTGTCAGAGATGAAGTGACAGGCCAGGCCGGAATGCTGGAAGCCGAGGGCCCCGGCTCTGGAGAGAGAACGGAGTCTGAAAACTCCCTCTCGGGCACTGTAGACAGGAGCAATAACTTAGGAGCCTGATCAGCAGGAGCTCCCTCCTGCCTTCTTTTATTGGCTCTCCGGTTGGGAAGGCCAGCTGAGGAGATCAACAGGCTTGGGTCCAAGATAAGAGGCTCAGCTGTAACGAGCAGGCCTGCTCGTTCTGCCTCTCTAGTGCCCCTCTCCACCTGCCTATCAATGGCTTTCTGGATACGCTGCTCGCTCTCCTCCTGGGCCTGGGAAGCTCGAGCCTGTGATATGGCCCTAGCTTTAATCTTGACTGCTTTGTTCTTAGTGGCCTTGGAGGCCCTAGGCGCCTGCGAGGGCTCCTCCAGCAGGGCAGAACTCTCCATAACTGTCTGTGGCCTTTAGGCTTCCCTGTCCGGGGAGACAATCAACCGACCTGAATTCGCTCTCCTCAGGTCTCTCACGAACAGCTGACAACTCAGACGATGAAAGGCCAGGCCGTGCTATGCCAATCGCTCCGCAAAAGGGAATCAATCCAGCAGAGGAAAACGGCTACACTCCGATTGGAAGCTAGCTCGTCTCCGCAATGCATAAATACCCTTGCTACTGCACATGCGCTGAAAGGTTGACTAACATGGAGCCCGTTCAGCAGGATGACTCAGGAGATCCTGTCATCCTGCTCGGAATTAGCCCCCACTTACTTCCGCTATAGCGTGCTTCTGTTCCTCTCAAAATGGCGGTCGCGCCCTAATTCCAAAATGGCGACTGCCATCACTGACAGGAGAAAACGCTCGTTTGTAATGCTGCAAGGCCTCCTCCGGCCTGCCTCGACGAACGCAACGTCAGCCCGAGCCTTCGCTACGCTTCCTAGAAAGGGTTACGAGCGAGGCTGCCCACCGCCTTCCCTCCTTTGCCTGCAAGCTGGTTAGGGATTACAATGGTGAGGGCGGGATTCCCGGTGCTAAACTTGAAGAAGGCCCAGAGAAGTCCATCGCTCCTACCAGCCCCGGTCTCGAGCCTCAGGCCCTTTATGTTGATAGCATGTCCTGTAAGCACTGTATCCACTCAGTAGAAACAAAACAACCATACAAAAATAAAATAATAAATATCTTAATCTGCACACTCACTCTGTTTCTGGAGAACCAGAAACCACGTCTAGTCATAGCTTAAGACAGAGTCGAAACTGGGAAGAGCGGGGGGGTGTCCTCAGTTTTGCACACTCTGTCTAGAGCTATGAATAGATGAGAGTCAACCCATACTTCCTGGATAACATTGCATCACTACAGGAGAAACACTTATCTAGAGTCATATTATCTGTACAATGCAGCAAAACCTGGCTGGAATTAACATTCAGACCTGCCCTCTTCTCATGACTTCTTTTGTACCACTTGTCTGCTTCAAAAAGTGAACATTTAACAGATTTAACAGATAATCAGAGTTGGAAGGGACTTTGTAGGTCATCTAGTCCAACCCCCCAGCACAAGCAGGAGACCCTACACCATTTCTGACAAGTGGCAGTCCAATCTCTTCTTGAAGGTCTCAAGTGACGATGCTCCCACAACTTCCGAGGGCAAGCTGTTCCATTGGTTGGTTGTTCTCACTGTCAGAAAGTTTCTCCTTGTTTCCAGATTAAATCTCTCCTTGTTCAGTTTCCATCCATTATTTCTTGTCTGGCCTACAGGTGCTTTTATTTTTAGAAAATATTTGGCTCCTAATCCTACTTCATTGCAACTTCTCTATCAAATCACAAATATTTTTGTTCTAATTTTAGCTGGCATGGTGCCCTAAGCTGGTTTTGTATTCTATCAGCTCAATGAATGTATTAAAGAGAGAATGGTATATGTAAAGCTGCATTCACTAGCGTTTATGAAACTATATTCTTAAATAAGCCATTAGCGTTGGGTGTATAACAGAAAGCTACTAATTGCGATTTGCTAATTCTAACGGCGGGATTCATACGACCAATCAAGCAAGCCCCACACCATCCGGTTTACGGCTTAGGTAGATATGGGGATTTGCAGAATTGTCTGGCAAATCGTCTTCCGCCCTACACTACATCTCTCACACTCAGTCCGAATGCTATATGTATGTCAGGATGACCGGAGATTCTGATACGATTGCTTCATACGTTCAAAGAAAGTCATCCTTAAAAGGGGTAAAAATAAAAACGGGGGTATTACTTGCTTTATTTTTATTGGATTTGTTTGAAAAGGCGTTGGCTGGATCTTTGAGCTATAAATGAACTTATGGGGAGAAAATCAGATTGCTGGAAGGAAGACAAGTTTCGCAGCCCTTTGGCCGCCTCGAGGTTTCCTGCTGGCTCTTCCTGAACGAGCTCGCTGTTCCTTGAGACAAGTCTCCTTTCAGCCGATCGGAGGCGCGGTCAGTGGGCTTCCCTATTCCCACTAGAGCGTCAAGAGAAGAGGAGTCTCTCCTGTCTCGTCAGCCCAGGTGCGCTTCCCAGCTTAGCGAGGCGTCGGTCTTCTGAGCTGGAGGGCTGGTAAGAGAGTGTAAACAAGACCCGCCTATCGGGACCGCTCCCTTCCCCTCCCTGGGGCACTGGAGGGCCCGGGCAGGCTAAAGTTTATAAAGCAGGGAGAGTTGCTTTGCTTTTCGCAGATAACGTTGAGCAGTTGAGACGTGAAACCGATTGAAGTGAGGACTTGGTTGGTCAATTGGTTTGATCGCTGTGAAGCAGAAGCAGCAGCGAGATGGCACCGCCGGAGCTTTATCACAGAGAGTTTGCCCGGGCAGGCCAGAAGGTCGGGCTGCAGATCTGGCGGATAGAGAAGATGGAACTGGTGCCGGTGCCCGAACCTTTGTATGGCGATTTCTACGTCGGCGACGCCTACTTGGTGCTGCACACTTTCAAGAAAAGCAACGCCACCTTCTACAATCTACACTATTGGCTAGGTAGTGTGCTGGGTCACCTGCTGGGATGGGGCAATTGATGGGGTGAAAAACAAAGCCTAGCTAAAACCATACTAAAACTTAAATAAGCTTTCCTGAAACTAGAGAGCTGCCAGAGGGATCAAACTACAGTTGCCATCATATTCTATCAACTCTGGGTGTAGTCTGTGCTGGGTAGGGATGAACAGGGTAGCTCTCATTGCAGAGCTATGGGGCTGGAAGGAGAAGATAAGTGTGACAATCCAACACATTGAAAGAGGAACTACGTTTAAGAGTATCATAACTAAAAGTATCCTCTACTTGGGGAGGGGTTGTTGTAATCCAAGACATCTGGACAGTGTTTCAGTATTAGGAACATGCTTGAGGAAATCCTGGTTGAACTATCTTTGATGACTGAAGTTGGTGTCAGTGAGGAGGAACATATTTGCTGGAAAAGCAGCTATTTTTCCCAGTGGAGTTAGAGAAGAAAAATGAAATCGTTCAGCTTTTAGTTGAACAGAGCACAAAGAGCTCAAACTGAATTTAGCAGCCAGTTTAGGAATGCATGAATAAGTCTCTGTAGAAAGCTCTCAGAACACAAATTATTTTCCCCTGTTGCTTCCCAGATGTTGTATGACTGCAACATATATCAAGTGTGCTATCCAAATGTTACCCAACTTCACTCAGCTGATACAATTTAGTTACTGCTTCTCCTTGTAGTATGTACAGAAAAAACTGTTTGATTTAATGGCATAGGCATGCATAGGAAAGTTGATTCTGGAGAACTAAAGATACATTAAAAATGTTACAAAAGGAAGGCAACCTTGTAGTCTAGTTCAGCTTTTCCCAGCTTAAAATTCTCCAGATGTGTTTCAACTGTTGCTTTTATAATTCATAACCAAACTATTGGCTGTGAGTTCTGGGAATTGTGTTGCAACATGCCAAATTGAGAAAGCTTGGACTAGATTGTAAATGCCTGGGACAGAAATAAAAGTATTTTCTACTCTGCATAATACACATGTACAGTAATGGTGATTCTATTGATACATGAAATAATGTCTACAAATGTATAGTGACATTCCTGTAATGCAGCCAGATAAGGTACCTGACATTGGCAAGATTTCACCTCTGCTAAATCAGCTGCATTTGTGACCAATTAGTTAATGATCAAATTCCAAATTTTTCTTTTTCTATATAAGTCAATTTGGGAGCAGGATATCTGATAGGCCATCTGTTCTGTTCTGGGCAGCCTTGTTGCATTAATCAAGATTTTCAGAGTCATCAGCTAAGTTACTTGTAGGACCTCCTCTGTAATGGCACCTGCAATCATACTGTGACTTGGAATTTGTGAAGTTCCTACTTAAGGGAGACCAGTTAACAAGATATCTCTAAATTTAGTGGACAAATTGGCAAGGGAGTATTTATAAATTGCACAGTACATCACAATTTACTTGATTTACATTATGGCTTCATTATGCAATTGAAGAAAATTTCATCATTTGAAGCAGTTTATCTGATTTGCACACTGATGTTATTATTTAAATGTCATAACTGGTGCAAATAATATGATTTTCATAATATTAAGGACATGAGGTAAACAGCAATGGCAATTTGCTCCAGTTAATTGAATCATACTCTAGAAAATGAAGGTTTCAAATTATTAAACATATTTTAGGCACCTTTTAAAGACTTATTGAATGTTGAATGAATGGTTCAATGCTTTTTAATCTTACCTTTTTAATTTTTACTGTTTAATTTATTGTCCTTGTCAAATTATTTCAATACTATTATTCTATATTACTTTGGGATGCATTTATGTCAAATGTGTGAAATAAATAACTCTGGGTCTTTTGAAAGACAAATTCCATCAGGGTGAAGTCAGTTACTTTCTTTTTCTGAAACTGGATTTCTGTAGTGCTGGACAATCATGTATAGCAGAGGTGGTATTCAGCAGGTTCTGACCAGTTCTGGAGAACTGGTAGCAGAAATTTTGAGTAGTTTGGAGAACTGG
>JAOYMU010002615.1:0-10606 GCA_025802295.1 Psammodynastes pulverulentus | reverse complement strand
CCCATCCTGACACTGGGAGACCAGGCACTTCAGCGAGCAGCGCACTGGATTCCTATTAGTGGTCCGCGGGATTTAAAGTTATGAATTTGGTGGTCCCCGAGGTCCTAAAGGTTGGAGACCCCTGGACTAGATGACGTACAAGGTCCCTTCCACACTCTTGCCATTCTGTTAAGAGAAGCCGGCGTAATAAGGTTTCAAAGAAGCTGAAGTATGGAAACAGAAGGGTCTTTGGCCTTCAGAGACCTTGCTAAAGAGAGGCCTTTTTCAAAAGGCAGAGGAGCCACCATCCTCATCCTCATCCTCATCTTGCTATTATGGCCGCCAGTTCTCCAAGCCGGAATAGGGGAAAATGTAGCAAACGAAGCAAAACGAAAACGAATTTTTCCAACCCTGGTCGCCTTCCACCCGCTTTCCCTCAGCTCGAGGGAGGGAGACCGCATTTCCCAGCAGCCTCAGCCATCGCAGCCCAGGCGGGGGGATTCTGGGAAATGACGTCCAGGAGCCTGAAGTAAGAAAGGTGGACACACGCACCCGCCACAGACGCGCACACACACACACGCGGGACGCTCCTCCGCGCTTCTCCCCACCTGGATCCCGACGCTCCGCCACCAACATCCTCCGCAGCTAACTCGGAATACCCTCCGCGCTCGCCTCTCAAAAGGGGGCCTCTGGTGATAACGAGAAAGGTCCCTACGCCAATCATCGGGTGGGAGAGGCGGCGTTTCGGCGGCCAAAGACGCAGGGATTGGCTGCGCGCGTCGCGAGCTACCTGCCGGTCGAGAGTCGCGTGACGGCCGGGTTGGCCCGCCGGCCGCGGATTGGACGGCGGGACCATCGGCGTGACGCGAACCTATCAGGAATGCGGGGAGCGGGGTTTCAGAGGAGGGGATGGGGCGGGGGCGGAGTGACGGGAGGCGTCGTCTTGGTTGGTAACTTTACCACAGCGGCGATGAGGGGGGATTTATTTACCTCAGAAGCGGGTGGAATTATTTACCTCAGAAAAGAGCGGGAGGGTTAGGTCGCCTGTTCCCAGGCTGATCCCGGTGGGACGGGATTAGGTGCGCCTCACCGTCATTAAAGTTTCCCGCCTGTGAATTGGTTCCTCCAGTCAGTCAGGTTGGGATGCTCTCTGAAGTAAAAAGGGAGGAGCGGGAGCCGTCTTGGGCTCCTGGAGGTGAGAAGAAAACGAAGAGAAAGAAGGGAGGCCTCCCAACGCCTCCAGTATCTTTGCTGTTTTGGTGATACAAAGTTCTTAAGTTTCACCTTTCTTGACTTGGCACTCGTTTTGGTATTGACAGGACTTGGCGAGATCTTCGCTCATCATCATCATCACCATCATCATCATCGTCATCATCATCATCTTTTAACGATGCATAATCCCTTATGGGATGGAGTCTGGGCAACTGAATGGAACTAGCAGAGTGTTTTAAGGGCCGGATGCCCTTCCTGTCACTAATGTAGAGTTTTTGTTTGCTGATCCCTTCTGGAAACCCACCAAAAAGCAACCTATTTTTTTTTCCTGGAAAGCAAAGGTGCTTATTAAGCCCCAATCAACAAGCTTTCCAAATCTTTACAGCAGAGAAATTCGATTTTTTTTTGACTGGCAAGTCAAGAAAAAGCATTATGCCTAGCTGTACTACAGGTGTTTCCCCCAGTCCCAAATATAAGCAAACTTCACAAAACAGAAAGCTGCCAAGAAACAAGATCTTCTTCCCTGTGTTTAATTGTTTTCAACTTACACCAACAAACATCTAGAAGAAGTTAAATTCAAGGAGCAAAAATGGCTATAATGTAATTGTAACATTTCAGGGCACATCAAAGGTTTTTCCCCATCTATTGATTTTTTTAGTCTTCTGAAGGGAAGGCTGGTTATCAACTGTTGGATGGGCAGAATTCATTAAGATCTGAATAAAAGAAACAGCTCTACGGAGATTTAAACTCAGCAATGAATGGCTTATGAAGCGAACTTCAGGATGTCAAATCCAGGACACCCAAGAGCTACTCTTGCCTCTTACTTTCCCTCCCCATCCCAAGTTCAGAAAGTAGCCAAGCTGCCCAGATGTTTCCTGCAAAATTTAATAATTCAGATTATACAGAGATTTTGGTAAATATGAAGACAAAACAGGACTCTCAAAAAGACATACAATCAACTATTGGATATTCAACCTGCAGACCTCCTGATAGTTTAGAAGAATGTGATGCCGTTTTTACAATTTCGTTAATACCATTTAAAGAGGCCAATAACGCCAGTGCTGCAACAGACAAAAATCTGTAATTACAAACGGTGTTAGACAGTCACATGGATTGCAGGTTCGCAGTTGTATGTGTTTATAGAGACCTAGGAGGTTATAGCAAATCCCAGTACTTTGATAAACTATGTGGCTGGGCTGGAGTGAGAAAGATTACACCATAAGAACAACTGGCTGACAAGGAGCAGAAACAGCCTGGCTTGAGCCTCAGTTGAAGAGCTGGTTGCTGCAAAGAAAAGTGGAAGAGATAATGAACATTCAACCTGCATGCTTTAAAAATAATATAAAATTCAGTCAGAAACATGCCGTTTCTGTCGTCTATATAAATGCCTGAGGAAATTTCTACTAGTCCTTGAAAAAGGGTTCATTCACCTCTACAGCTCTTGCCATCTTTCTGCAAGGTTCCAGTTACACAGCTGCAGAGTGGTCCATCCACCTGGCTTGTGCATATCTGTTCGCAGCCTCCATTGTCTTCACACCAATCTAGGCCTAAAAGGCATGTCAAAATTTTTTTTAAAAACCTGTTTAATCATGCATCCATGCAGTAAAATTGATCCAGATTTCTGAATGAAAACTTGGAGAAACATCACACTTACGTTTTCTTCTGATTGGTCCCACAGAAATGATTTGCTCATTGAGATTTTTGGAATAATCATTGGCCCTCCGGGCATTTTGTGGACAATTCTGATTGAGCCAAAAAGAGAGAGATAGAAATGCTTCTTTGGTACTCAACTTTTGTTGGCTTGAAAGCATATATTGTACTTTGCATGATCTGCCAATAGCAATTTTTAAGACTAGGCAGAACCAGGGACCATAGAGCCAAAGGTATAAGGATAAAATAGGCACCTTAATCATGTGCAAAATTAAAGAATCCATTTTTTCCATCTTAAAATTCACGAAAGTACAAATACTTAACCGAACCTCTGGGCTACAAAGTAGAAGTTGTCGGTCCCTATCATTAAAATTGTATCTGAAGTACATGCATTTTAGATTATATTGTCCTTTAAAAATCAACTTTTTGATCAGCTCTGAGACAGATTACCTTTTCTTTTAGGACAGCCTCAAATAGCACATTGATGTGAACGGCATCTGAGGTTTGCACCACTTACTATTTTACATGAGTATCTTTCCGAATCACAGAGCGAGACTGCACAGTGCAAGTGAACCTCATCATAATCTCCAATGAATTTGAAAACAGTAACATGAAAACGACAGGTGAGGGAGACCCCATTCTCCTCAATTCCAATAGTATTATCCTTGATATTCTGACAACTGCAAGAAACAAGAATGCACCGATTGCTTACAGCAGAACACCCAAGAACTGACAAGCTTTTCTTCTGGAATTTTGAATACTGGGCATTGAAAAAGTGTAGCTCACCCTTCTTCAATGATGAAATATCTGAGCTTGTCATTGCTGTCTCGTGATGGTGTTGCATAACATTTGTTCAATGTGAGGATGAGATGAGTGGAATCTGCCCCCAGCACAAAGACGCCAACGTACAATACATCACGGGTGGTTAGCACAACTTCTCCTTGCCTGTAGGGATGCTTATAGGATGAATTTTTATATAGGGCCATTTTGGTAGTGAAACTGCCTTCCTTTGTAGGCACAGTCAGATTAATGGCACTACAAAGAAAGAACAAGATGGAAAGAAAATAACTGTTACACACACAAAAAACCCACCAATGGGACAAGTCTGCTGTTGGAGAATTTAAAACTAATAACTGGGTTATTATGGTTGTTATTATTGGTTCATTTAATTTATTTCCATCTTTTAATTTTATTTACACCCTATTAGCAGAATTAACCATTACCAAACTTAATAAAATATGAACTCTATATAATTGGCATCCAATTAAAACATTTCCCAAAATTACAAAGCTAATGCTTGGAAGAAATTTATTGGATCTCACCATTTTGTTAAAGAGGAGAACAGACAAAACCAGATGTTATTGCTATGATTGAGAATAAGGGAAATATTTTTTTTAAAGAACTGGATCAAACTCAGAAAATAAAAGATCTTCTTTCTTCAAGGAAAGAAATAAAGCAAGAGCTACAGAAATTGGGTTTTTTTTCTAAAAAAAAATCCTAATGTTTACATTTTGTCAGAACTGTGGACTTCAACTCCCAGAATCTCAGCCAGCTGCACAACTCCAAATAAAATCCATGAGGTAATGGAATCCCTTCATCCAATTCTTCATTTCTTCGGAATGTCCAAAGAGTCAACACTGTTTTTCTTACCTGAGCATTGGTCTCACAACGGAATCCAAAGAAATTTTAATGTCAAGCTCATATGCACAGGAAAATTCAACATTGATGGTCCTGTCTCGAGTAATGATATTTCCAGTGTTGTTTGCACTTTCAATCCAGACTGTGTTTTTATACATAATGTGGGTGCTGTTAGACTACAGTATAAAGAGGAGAAAAATGCACATGCTTAGGAAAACAACCTGCCTAATGATAGTTATTTCCTTAGATCCTGGATTGTCATCATTTATAGACTCAAATTTATGCTGCAAACTTCATTTTTTAATCTAATCATATGGAATTGAGATGACCAGCTAAGAAAAGATCTCTAATCCAGACGGAACTGTGTAATGACCAATTATTTCATGTCTTCTATGAACTAAGAAGAAAGGGAAGACTGACATGTAGACATCCCTGCCCAAGAAATAAAGGGCTAATGGCAAAGTCCCAAATTTGCCAATGATGGTGTTTTGGTGTTTTAAGTTTCTATTCATATTGATCATTTCATCGTAGAGCAAACATTGCAAAAAATTAAACGTTTATGATGATATTCTGACAGCAGCGATGAAAACCACTTCTATCCCAAGATGCAAATAAAGCTAACCCAGAAGCTTTAATAAAAATCCAAGTGCCACAAAGGGGGAAATAAACCCATAATTCCTCAATCATTCTGACCTGTACAATGTTTCCACAATTGCCCTTGGTGTTGTTGATCTGGAAGGAAATGAAATCTTCGCCTTCAATGCCAGGACAACGGCGGTCATTGATGCGGACACCTTCCCTTTCAAAGCCCAGTTGGAACAGCTTGCACTTTGAGATGGACACCTCCATTAGGGCAGCTTTGCAGGTCACCTCAGCATCTAGAATATCATGTGTGTCTGTGAGAAGAAGGAAGAGGGTTACCACAGAAACCTCACAGGACAATCCTCATCAGGATCTATTTGTAGGACAGTGCACTCACTGTTTCCATAGGCAGGAGGTTCAATGCAGCCACACAGTTCTCCATCGTTGTCCACATCACAAGTTCTGTTGGGACAATCTGCTCCCATGCAGGGATCTTCAACCACTCCTGCTAAAAAAAGTTAAAAAGGTGGGGGTGGGAAACAGACACGGGTAACTGATTTATTTTATGTTCCATTTTTTCAGAGGAGATTTCCATGAAAGATAGGATGCAAAGTCTAAGCAGAAAAAACAATCACCCTGTACTGAAATATTCCCTACCATATCTTCAAAGGCTTCTTCCCCTGATAAAATGTTTTCTGTTTCTCTCCAGTAGGAAAACCTTTATTATGCTAGCAATCAAGGAAGCATTCATGGTGAAAACCATGGCAAGAAGAAGACTCTCCCACACCAAATATGTCCATATTTATATTCTTTTACTCTCTGCTGAGATAAATGCAATAAAGAAACTATCTAAAGAAGGACTAAATTATACCCTGTCCTAATGTCCTTTTTATTCGTACTTGTTTATACTTATATGTTTATATGTTATGTTCACACTGTTTTTCTCATATATGCTTGACAAAATAAATAAATAAAATAAAAATACTAAGACAAGCTTGCTTACAGCAATTTTCCTTCTCAATCCACTCTGTACTGAGGATCCCAAAGGAGCGACAGGCCTCCCCATATGCTGCTAAGGAGCCACAGAGCTGATGCTTCTTCTGATTGTAGCAGCCATCAAGAAAACATGATTCATAAAAGGGCAATGGGTCCAGCAATCCGTAACAAGGCTGGAAGAAACCTTTCATATCAGTGAGCCTGAGGCAGTAGCTGTCACTCTGCAGGATTTGGATTTGAACGTTGTCACAAGCAGCAGCATATTGTGAATACTGGAGCTCATTGCAGCTGGAATCATAAACACAGAAATTACAGAACCAGAAGGAAATAACAATAATGGTTTGTAGAACCATTATTTTTAACTTAGCATGTGGTTTATACTCTGCCAATGAAATAGTATGTGAGAATAATCTTAAGAGACAGGGAAGAGCCATATAGCCAGGGCTATGTCGGCAAGAGGCAGTTTAGCCCTCAATAGGAATGTGGATGTAGCAAATGTCTCAGAACGACTACCTCATGAGGCTGACATCAATCTTACAAGTCTGAAACTACATATCTCCTGTGCTGTGTTTACAGCCAAGAAACGGGACCGTTTCTTCTCTTTCCTGCTGGGCTAAACTGCCTCTTATCTGTTTGTTGCCCTGGCAGTTCTCCACCTCCCAAGCTCATTCCAAATACCATTACAGCCATCTTTGGTTTATTCATTAAGCTATTGTTAAACAAAGCATGGCTTTCCACATCGGTGTAATCACAATGCCATGATTTTATATGTTCTCAACATAAATGGTGATACACCCTGGTTAGACTGTACCTTGGACCATCCCTTTGGTAAGGAATTATTTCCAGTACCAGTATGTTTTCATCCATTTCTATTGGCCATTAGCTGCTCTCAACAGAAAGGACAACAGGTTCGTATTGAAGACGACACATGGCCAGCTTTGGGTTATTCTGATGTGGGTCAGCTGCTTAAACTCTAACCCTTTCCTAAATGTATGGGTTTTCAGTTCCTGTCTTCAATTAACAGCTGCCAAAGGTTAGCTCTTCAGACATAGAAGTGCTTTTTCAGGTCACTGAGCATCATAACTATTTGACACATCCTTTCTAGCCTTTGAAAGCAGAAATAAAACCTTAAAAAAAATCTATGGAAAAAGGAATGAGTGATTGGATTCTCCACATTCTTCTGGTTATTGCAAGAGGCCTGGATTTTGTTCCTTCTTTCCTCTAGAGTTGGCAGAGCAAGATAGGAGTACCACTGCAATGGTGAGTCTTTCAGTGCCCATCTAAAACTATTAACAGAAGCTGGCAGAATTGTTTGCTGCTAAAATTAGCTGGTGAAATGCCATAAAGAAGATACTTCCCTCACCACCACCTTTTTCCAGCAATTCTTCACACTGATGTCTCTCCCCAACTTCCCAAATGGGCCCATGCAAAGTATCGTTGATGTCTTCTTCCTCTGGGCAGCGATTAGTTAAAAGCACATCGTAAACTACTTTTAAATGTGGTCCCTGGCAGCCCACAGACAGAACAATAAGTGGCTGATGCAGCTAGAAAAGCGAATGAGTTCTTCCGGACATATCACTCACTTGTCCCCGCCCGTTACCTCTTCTGCATGCCATTGGTTTTCCAGCTCTGGGCCAGGAACACGCTGCTGACAACTGGTTTCCCTCGCAGGGTGACATAATCATCGGTGTAATCTCCATTAAAATTTCCACAGAGCCCACAAACTTTGTTTTGCAAGCGTTCGCTAATGGCAATTTTGATAATGTTGAACCCGTTGTAGTGGATCTGGATATCGGGGCTCGTGTCTATGACCAGGAAACCTTCCAAACTGTAGATTTTGGTTGACAAACCAGTCACAAAAGGAATGCTCACTGATGTCCCATTCACCTAATTGTGGAGGTAAAAATACTTTAGTCTGTAAGATGCCCATCCTCCCCTTTTTAAGCAGAGTAGATTCCTTTCTAAAGCCAAGTTTGAAAGTCTGGCTTTGGGTCATGCATAACCCAAACCCTCTTCCTGTGCCCTGTTCTGCTTTCTTTGCTGGCATCTCGAACATTGGCAAAGTGATTGGCAAAATTGGGAGGCTACTGACCAGCCTCAGACCACCCTCCCTCCAGAAGTGGCTGCACCCCAGTCCAAAAGTTTCTTACGGACTCGATGCTGTACCTTAATTGTATTTCGATCGCTGATAAGAATCTGCTCCTCATTAATATAAAAGTAAACCGGTGAAATTACAGTCAAATTGGGATAAGTCCACTTATCAAAATTGATGATGAGCTGGAAGGAGATGTCGGGGAGCTTCTGGCAGATAGTGGAGAGGACAAAGGCGCAGTTGGCAGGGAAGCGGAGGAAGGCGCCGTCAAATGTGCGGAAGACGCCTCCTCCTGCAGCAATGCAGTAGGAGCTCTTCATGCTGAAGCAACCCCGGACTCCATTCTGGAGGGCGCACTCCTCATCGGATTTACACTGCCGAGGGTCGCACTGGATCAGGTTTCGTCGAAAGCAACGGCAACGGCGGGTGCAGTCGCTGTTCCAGAAAAGCTGCTTGGGCTGCACAAAAAGTGGGGAGGAAAAGGCAGATACAGGAGGCAACAAGTTCTTCCAAGGGTTGAAAGCAACACCTCTAAAGCTCCACCAAACACCCTGGAAAATGGAAAGCCCATCTCTGGGACTCCTGCCCTGTTCTTTGCTGAATTTCTTTTAACCCAAATGCAAAATTGGACACAAGGATGAGATTCAGGGTAGAATTCCATGTTTTAAAATAGGATTGCTTGCTCTTTTAAAAAATCAAACCTTTTTGGTGCCCGGGGAAGAAAACGTGTGACTCTGCGGTCAGAAAATCCAGTGCACAGAAAGCCAATTTTTTTTAACCCAAATGGAAAAAGGGACTCTAGGATGAGATTCGGGGTGGAATTCCATGCTTAAAAATGGTGTTGCTTGCTGTTTTTAAAATCAAGAGGTTTTTTTGTGCCCGGGGAAGAAAACGCGTGACTCCGCGATCAGGAAAATCAGTGCCCAGGAAGCCAAATATTTTTTGAACCCAAATGCAAAAACGGACAGTAGGATGAGATTCGGGGTGCAATTCCATGCTTAAAAATGGTGTTGGTTCAGTGGTGAAATTCAACTACTCGCACCACCTCAGGAAAGTTGGTAGGGATGATTTGAATTGGTTTGCCCCTCCCATACCTGCCCTTCTTCCTTTTAGAGACTGACTCCCACCAATCACACCCACCAAGCCACGCCCACAGAGCCCGTAGGGAAATTTTTGATTTTTTCCATTGCTGTGCCTCCTTGACGTACAGAGACTTTACCTGTCCATGGCATTCTGTGTTTGTTATGCTGCAATTTCACTTATTTTATTTTGCTTCTTGCTCCAATGGAGCACTTATTCCAATTCTTTGCCTCATCCAACAATAACATATTTGCTTATAGTTGGATAGGTCCAGTTTATTTTATGATTGTGATTTCTTGATACATATTTTTTTTTATTTCAAGAGAAAGCAGCATTCATGCATGCAAACCTACGCACGCACACTTTCTGTGCAGAGAACGTTATATTTTAATTCCACTGCCAATTGTCTGCTGCAGATTTGCAGGACCGGTATGAGATAAATTCCATTGTGTTGGTGTTTCAATATACAGTTCTTCCTGACCTCAATTAAAGCATTTTTAGTTAGATAACATAATACATGCAATTCATATACGCAACAAACAATCGCCAACCACAGTGAACTAAATAGAGTTGTTTTTTTCTTTTAAAATTGGCTAGTAGCCTAACTATCAAATCTTTTTGCAGTTCATCAAGCTAGCGGCACTTATGGGGCCATGCAGGAACCAGCTGGCGCCTCAAAAATTTTTATTTTTCACCACGAGAGGGAGGCTGTGTAGAGCATTTCTTAGTGGTCAGCCTAACATGCTCTCTTGTCAGAAGCTCTAGGCACTTGGCACATGAAAATCTCTGGAGTTTAAGTCAATATAATTCTCTTCAAACAAAATCTTAAAATGTCTTTTTTCTATAGGGCAACAGATGTATAATAATGCTGGCTTTTCAAGATAATAACCCATTTCAATTCCCTAGTCAGATACATCCAAACATGCTGTTTATCATTTGGTGACAGCAGCAAAACCGATCTAGAAACAGGTCAGATAAAACATGTTCAGCATATCATCTCATTTCTGATCTGCAGTGTGTGTTCAGCTGCATCACCAGAGAGAGATTTGGAAAGATGTGAGAGAAAAGCTTAGAGCCTTAATTTTTACACATTTATTCCTTTCTTCATCCACATTTTGGCTGCTGCAGCATGAAAACTTATTTCTGAATTTTTAGCATGCTATAGCTTGCATCAAACATAATATGCTATGTCTCAGAGGTGGTATTCAGCAGGTTCTGACCGGTTCTGGAGAACCGGTAGCGGAAATTTTGAGTAGTTCAGAGAACCGACAAATCCCACTTCTGACTGACCCCGCCTCCCTCTATTCTCTGCCTCCCGAGTCCCAGTTGATCGGCTGGGTCTTCTTTGGTTGCCCTGTGCAGGAGAACAGAGCTGGA
>JAOYMU010002610.1:0-10606 GCA_025802295.1 Psammodynastes pulverulentus | reverse complement strand
TCAGCCTCCCCCAACCGTCTTCCGCAAACCGGTCCCGCTATCTGAACTAGTTCCCGCCGCTCCCCGAGCACCCCCCTTCCCCCACCCCACACCCTGGAACCCCCTAAAACTCGGCTAAGGGCCCTAACTAAAAACCCTCTAAGGCCACATTTCGCCCACCTCTCTGGGTTTATAAACCCTTCCTTGAGGCGGGCCCTCGATAGTGTGGAGGGCCACAACTGTGTGAGAGGGGAGTCTCGGTGACTTAAGAGCTCGTCCCGCGAGTATTTACATCTATTAAAAAAGGTCATAGATAAAATTAAAAAGGGGGGGAGCACCGCGCGCAATGGGGCTTAATGCCTGAAAGCAATATACATAGCTTCGGCTGACAGGTGGAGATAAGATAGATATAGTTCCAGCCGAGGTGACACACAAGCTAAGAACTGCCAGGCAATTTTGGCCAGCCAGTGAGAGGACAAAGTGGTAAGAAGGCCCAATCCGAGCCAGGCGGAGAGCAGTCCAAGATGGTTTGTAGAGGCCAGGGCGACAGCGACGATAGCACGATAATAAGCATGGGGGGGGGACCGGCCATAGATAAGGCCGCAAGCCCGGCCTTCACCCAAACAGGGGGCCATCACTCTTCTACGGGCATCCCCAGCCCTCACAACCCCCCCCGGGCCACGCTCAGGGGCACCTTCTCTCGTTCCGCAGTCCGCCAGCTCAACAATAGTTCACGGCCACAAATAGCTCATAACCACAGTTCGACGATAGTTCGTAACCGCAGGTACCCGAAACAGAAACCTGAGGGCAGCGGTCCAACAATCTCCCATCGCAGCTCCGCCGACCAGGCCGACTCCCACACCGAGGCCCCACCGATCACCAACAAGCGGCTCGGCCTCCCAAACGCCACGATCCAAACGACCAGCCGCCGCCCGCATCGCAGCCATCCGGCGGCCCTTCGCCTCTGCCTCCGCCGACCCGTCGCCATCGCCATCGCATCGCCCTCGCCACAGTCGGGTCACAGTCGGGTCTGCCGCCGGTCTGCCGCCGCCGCAGCCAGAACCACGTCCTCCCGACACCGCGGCCTCCAAGCGCCGACATCCTCTGCGCTCCGCACTCCGCCCTCCGCGTTCCGCGTTTCACCCCTGGCCCGGACCGGCACAGCCTCAACCCAGCTGCCCATTAGACTCAAACGGCAGCTGGGGAGGTGAACTCACTGCCCCCCGCCATCTCCACACTCCGCGGGGGCTGACACGATGACAAGTCTCCCCATCACGACCAGGCTCCGTCCCCCACCCCCACCGAGCTCAGGGACCCGCCATCTTGCGCATGCGCCTCTTTGGATGACCAAAGAGCCAGTCTACAGCTCTGGAATATGGGACCGGTCTGTGGTGGGGCTGGAAATCTCCATCATAGGGGGTGGCACCTGCAAGGTGCAATTTTGCAGGTGGTGCAACGTACAAAAAGCTCTGCCCTCATCGGCTGAAATGAGGCTGTTGTGGTGGTTGGGCGGGCACAAGCGGGCCGAAGCGGCAGTGGCTGGAAAGTGTGAGAGCAAAGCACTACTCCCATTTGCACGGCTTCTGCATTCCGCCTTCACTCGAGCAGCCTAGCCAAAGTTTCCTCTATAGCTTGTGCTTCAGCGCTTTGACTCCCAGGGACAGGAGTTTGAGCAGTTAGCTTGACTGCCTGTTAGCAGAAAGAAGCACCCGGGGTCAACCCTAGCTTTACATTGCAGCTAGGAATCTTTAACAACGGCCAAGAAAGAACATTTGTCTTGATTGTAGGCAGCCTGAACACTAGATCGGCCCTCTGCAAAATCGTCACTCTCAAGGAGCGCTTGCTTGAAGTGGCGTGGGAAACTTCGGCTGGGCTCTCAAGAGACGAGGCTGCTTCAAACAAGCGCTCGAGAGAGATGATTTTGCAGAGGGGGCGATCTCTGCGGACCACCGGTTGGCGACCACTGCTCTAAACATTTCTGTGACTCCTACCCCTTATGTCATTCAGGAAAGGTGATTTTGGAGCCTCCTTCTTGATTTGCTTTATTTTTATCTTATTGTTGGAGTTTCTTTTTCTTTTTATATTTTGCCCTTTGTCTTTATTTCTTTGAATATGTTGGTTTTTAGTTATAAGTTGCCCAAAATTCTTTAGGACTTTTCTCTGAAATCTAACTTTGAAGTTTTTTGGATCTTTCTGGCCCAAATACAACAATTCAGAACATACTTCATGTTCAACCAAAAATCAAGGTGTAGCTGTGTAATTGTATCATGCAGCAAAGAAAATAATGGGCAAGAGAAGCTCCGCATCTAATCCAAGCCTTTTGAAGCATTTGAGATATCTGGGAATGGAACAAACTACCTTACAATAAGTTTTGCTCCTATCTTTCTGAGCATTATCAGAGATTTCTCTTTGTCACCCTAGGAGTGATTCAGTGATTCACAACATCTCATCTTAACAGTCATGTTATTTATCATCTACAAGTAGGCGCCAATGGACCGTCCTAAATTTAGACTACAGTGCCACCAGCAAACACAGGAGTTTTTCTCCTTTCCTGCAAGCTTTGCATAATAAACCATATGTTCCAATTCCTAGAGAAGCAACAGTGACACAGGTGTTGCTAGTTTCAAGGTTGCATTCTGGTGATATAGTCTTCTATATCAGTGGTTGGCAACCAATGGGCTGTGGATCACTGGCGGGCAGTGAGAAAATTTGGGTGGTCTGCATGAGAACACAAGGTTGCTCCGGCCACATGGCCCGCTCACCCGCTGGCCCCACCATTCAGCAGAGGCAAATCTTACCTTCAGTAGAAGAGCCACGCAACTGGAACTGGAAGGTAAGACCAACAGCGGGGGAGGGAAATCTGCCCCGCGGTGGCTTGCTGAGGTTGGTGGGAAAGTCGGTCCCATATTCACAGGACTAGCCTTTGTTTATTCCAGAGCAGCTCCAGTCTGCCATGGAGGAGCTGCCCCAGGATGACCAAAGATCCAGTCCTGTGACTACTGCAATGGGCCTCGGTAAACCACATCCGTAGTGCAGGGCAGAGAGAAGTAGTGCGGGAAAGTTGGTCTGGACTCTCGGGAGATGAGAGCTAATAGCGGCCAAGCAATCTGCAAAAGTAACCTGATGAGTGTTAGCTCATCGGTTTACTTTTGCAGATCGCCTTGGCTGCTATTAGCTCTCCCGAGAACCCGGACCAACTTTCTTGCGCTGTGCTAGCACTCTTCAGGTTACTTTTGCAGATCGCCTTGGCCGCTATTGGCTCTCATCTCCAGAGAGCCTGGCCCAACTTTCCCACGCTGTGCTTATCAGTTTACTTTTGCAGATCGCCTTGGTGCTATTTTTTGCACATTGCACCACCCACAGATTTGCACATTACACATGCCACCCCCTACAGCAGAGATTTCCAATCCCATATTCCAGACAGAGCTGCAGTAGTCACAGGACTAACTCTTTGGTCATTCCAAAGCAGCTGCTTCAGGATGACCAAAGGACCAGTCCTGTGGCTACTGCAGCTCTGTCTGGAATATGGGACTCTGTCTGGAATATAGGCAGACTTTCCCACCAAGTCAGTCTGCCTGTCTTCATTTTCTTTCACTCAGATTGACCAAGCTTTTTGAGAGAAGGAACACAAAAGTAGTTCCTGGAAGGCTGTGTGCCTGGAGCAGGTACTTTCTCTTGGGCGTCTCACTTGGAGGCCAAGAGAAAGTGCTTGGTCCGGACACACAGTGCCCCTGGGTCAAGCTAGGTTGATGTCCCCCGGCATAGATCCAGCAGACAAAACAGGAAAGGGGGGTGGAGAGAAATACTTAGTCGACAAGGTACGCCAGAGTAGGAGGCCAGCGGACCAGAGAGCTTCTTCCCCATCTTCCTAGCATTGGACTTCTCATGACTGGGCCCTGAAACCCCTTGCAGTTTGTTCTGCTGCTGGATGGGCTGCAGCGGTCCCACCTTGGCCCATGCCAGCTCCTTTGAGTTGCCCATACTGGTATTGCTCTCTCCCCCTTTGAGTCTTTTTGTGTGGGTTGGAAGGGGAGCAGAAATCCCAACTTGGGGTCCGCTTCACCCTCCTGGTGCAGGGCTTTGGGCAAAGGCTAGAGGGAAGTGCTGCTGGTGGCAAAGAGCCAGAGGGCCATAGTCCTCAGTGAGGTGCTTCTTCTTGATCAGATCCAATTTTAACTGAGACAGCTGTTTTGCCAACTCTTTCTAATGGTGGCTGCTTAGCTCCAACAAGTGCTTCCTGTTGGGGCCCTAAGGAGCCCGGGCGGGCAGGCGAGGAGTGGCTGGGAGGGGAGGGGCGAATCGAGGCTGGCGAGGCACCGCCGACGTGAGTGACATTGAGTTGGCCATACCCACCCAGTCACATGACCTCCTAGCTATGCCCACTCAGCTGGTCATTGGGCGGAGCATATTAGTGGTCCGTGGATTTAAAATTATGAATTTGGTGGTCCCTGAGGTCCAAAACGTTGGCGACCCCTGTTCTATATCACTGATGAGATGCCTGATCACTATTGTTTTGAAAAGGCTGTGTTGATTATTGACTGCTTTGGGGCTCCATTTAGGATATTCATTTAATAACATCTTACACAGTTTGAGTCCAAATTACTTGCAGGTCTGCCTCCTCCATCCCACATCATCAACAGGGCACCTTTTGCAATTCTGACACAGATATGCTTAATATCAACAGCCATGTTGTGAGATAAACTATGGAACAATTTACTGTCATTGAAGCTGCCCCAATTCTTACCATTTAGAATATTTTTATTACTTGCTTGCTATTCTGCATTTTACTTTATACGGATTATTTGTATGCTGCCTAAAATTTTAAAAAGTTGAGATAGCCAACATTTTAAATAAATAATCCGCTTACATATTAGAATTTTATGCAAAATCTGAGCAACTTCCTTATTCTTTAAATTCTTAAAGAATTTTAGCTCTAAATTGTCAGGAGATAAAATTAGTGTAATGAACTAGTATAATGAATTTCTGAGTTTGTCAGAAATTCAGCAACATCACCTTTCAGGTTAGCAGTGTTAAAATATATATATAAGGTTCTGTTTTTTACTTGTTCCCCTTCCGGCCCCCCAAATAACTATAAATGTTTTGCGCTTATATTTCCAAATCATAGCCTGACACATCCATCCTTCCAAGTCATCGATTCGTCTTAGAGTTACCAAATTAGCTTGTTATCTTTTTAAAAGCTGATCTGGACCAAAATTGTTTTACAGGCAGTAGGTAGTGATTTTCTAGTGACTCATTAACAAAGCTGTTTATTAAAACAAACAAGGGTGGGGGGGAGTGGAATGGATGACAATTAGCTTCCCAGAGCCTCCAGGAATGGGTAATATGCAAACACATAAATAATAGATCAAGTTTATAAAATGTCCAAGTTCGCATAATGCACCAAAATATTACACTTGATAGTAGCTTAACATGTGTGAAGCAAACTGTAGTTTATAAGGATTCTGCCTTATCTTAATTTTGGCTTATTCAATAAATTATAAATTTTTATAAGGGTGAACCCGGCGAACGCCTAAATTGTTCTTAATCCATATAATCTTTGTTGCATTAATACGGAAAGAAAGAAAGAGAATAAGAGCGACCACCACGAATATCTGCAGAGAAATAAGTTCTGTTTCATCAAATCATATCCGCTCCTACTGTGTACAGGAAGGCGACAAAAATGTAATACTCCCATAGACGTGAGGAGCGCCGGTCCTGTTCACCTATCTTGATGATAAAGCTCAACTGTGTATGGAGAAGCTGACGGTTCAATCAAGGTATGTTGTTGGACACCTTCCTTACCTTCAATGGCGATGACGTGCTCCCTGATCTGGTTTTGCAGCACTGGCTCTTCCACCCTTTCCAGTAACTCATAAATGGAGTATATGTTGGGGTGCACCGATTCGAACCGATGGATCTCTGCCCGGATGGCCGCAGAATTCGCCAGCTGTTGCTGCTGTTGCTGATAGTTCATGGCGGGGTAACGCCAAAGACTCTTCTATCCCCACCAGATCGACTGACCGCCGCTGAAGCAGGCAGCGAGCCAACCCCTCCCGTGTTAGTCAACTAGCCCGCTAACTAACCAGCTCCATCGGGTCCCACCATTATCGGTTCATGTTCACGCCAATAAAGAAAGCCAGGCACAGTAAGCAAGGGCTGGGCGCAAAGGCCCACCTCCATGAAGAAGAATCGGACAGACCCGCCAACGTTCCCACCTCTCACGATCCCCAAGTAGACCGGAGTCGGAAACCGCTACTGGGAGCGTTTGGCGCAACCGCAAAGACCAAGAGACGAACCAGTCCTCCAAAAAGGTCCCCGCCGCAACTGAGTCAGCCAACCACGAAAAAAAAGGATCGGGTTAGGGTTTGCTTCACGCCGGGCCCGCCTTCTTTGCGTAATGACGCTACTTTCCCACATATACTAAAATCAGACCCCGGCGGAGTTAACGATCAATTGCGGAAAAAGTCCTTGCAGTTTTCTGGGAATTGTAGTTTCCGGTGGCTTTGCCACTTTCGGCAATTTCCTTTTATTCTCCCGAGACTCTAAGGTCATGATGTTTAGTACAGTGTCAAGGGTCGGTGTATTAGATTGTAGTAATGATCGCAGTTTCTATGCACAGGCGACGAAGAAGAGGGTTTTGTGTAAGTTTATAGTTCATCTGAGGAAAGACGCAGGCTAGGCTCAAGAACGATGCCAATATGCCATTGGCCAGAATGAGGATCTGGAAATGGATTGTTTTGCTTGGAGCAAGGCTATAATGAGCGTTTTTTTAGCAAACGTGGTACATTTGTTTTTTACTAATAACTAAAAAAAATGCCACAAAAACCAGCAGGACAGAAATGAGGGAGGAAAATAAATTTTGTGTTAGTTCATTGTTTCTGTAATATTAAAATACCAACTTTTCCATAGCATCTAATATTAGATCTTCCTTTCTGATTAAACAACATTTCTAGCTCTTCTCGTTTATCTTTGGACTGAAACAAAATATATAGTGTATATAGAAAGTCTACAAACCCGTTAATTGCCTAGATTTTGAGATGTAAAAATAAATCAGATCAAAATAAATCAGTTCAATATTCTTTCCCCTTTAATATAACATATAAATTGTACAATTTAATTGAAAAATAAAAATGTAGAATAACATTTGTGCACATCCTTAAACTAATACTTTGTTGAAGCACCCTTTTGTGACAACATTCAGTCTTTTGGGGTAGGAGCCTATCAGCCTATCTTGCCTTGGGATCCTTATCCACTCTTCCTTGCAAAAGCATTCAAATCTGTCAGATTGCAAGGAGATCTCCTGTGCACAGCCCTCTTCAAGGTTACCCTACAAATTTTCAATTGGATTCATGTCCAGGCTCTGGCTGGGCCATTCCAAAACATGGATACTCTTCTGGGTAAGCCATTGTTATGTTAATTTGGAGGTATGCTTCAGGTCATTGTTATGTTGAAAGATCAAATTCCTCTTCATTTTCAGCATTTTAGCAGGGGCATGAAGGTTTTCAGCCAAAACTGATAGTCAGAACTCTTCAAAATTCCTTCTACCTTGACTAAATCCCCAGTTGCAGCTGAAGAAAAGCAGCCCCAAAGCACACTGCTGTAACCACCATGTTTCACTATGAGTATGGTGCATTTTTGGTGATGCACAGAATAGTTTTCGCACCAAACTTATTTTTTAAAATTATGGCGAAAAATTTCAACCTTGGTCTTATCAGACTACACATTTTCCTGCATGTTTTTGTCAGACTTGATGTAAGTGTTTGCTTGGATATTTTTCTTTGTAAGAAAAGGCTTCCACTTGCCACCCACAGCCCAGACATATGAAGAATACAGGAGATTGTTGTCACATAGTACATAACCAGTACTTGCCAGAAATTCCTGCAGCTCAGTGTGTTGGCAGTTTCTTAGACCCATTTTCTTCTTGGTTTTTTTTATCAATTTTGTAGGGACTTCCAGTTCTTGGTAATGTCACTGTTGTTGTCTCACTGTTGTTATTTTATCCATTTCTGGATGGCTGTCTACACTGTGTTCCAACGCCTTGAAAATTGTTTAGTACCCTTCTGACTGATAACCTTCCAATAATGAGATCCCTTTGATGCTTTGAAAACTTCTTACAGACCATGAGTTTTGCTGTAAGAGGCAACTGAGTAAATGTCAGAAAAATCCTACTAGAACAACTGAAATTTATATGGGTTTGACCAGAGTCATTTTAATTGATGGCAGGAGTATACTGACTACTCTTAATACCAGTTTGAATGTGATTTGTTAATACTAAATACAGTCACATCCCTACTTATAGAAGGGTGTGAACATTTATGCAACCATATTATTTTTGTTTTTTATTGTTATTTTTTCCCTAAAAGATTTCAGTTTTTCAATTGAATTGTATAGTTTATGTGCTATATGAAAGGTGAAAAAAATCTGAAGTGTTTTATCTTGGTCTGATATCTCTGTACTTATGCCTTTGGTTTTTCTTGCCCAAGTGTAAAACCTTGCTTTTCTCCATATTAAATGTTAGGTTGTCATATTAAATGTCATATTAAATGTCATATTAAATGTCATGTAGGGCCTGTGGGAAGTATACCCCAAAAGAACAGTGCCAGAAACTTCAGCACCAGAAACCTCAGAAAACAGTGCCAAGAAACTCAAGCCAGCCCTTTGCCCTTTAAGAAAACCAAAAATCATCAGCTGAAAGAGAAAACTCAGAGCAGCCTGGCTAACAGAGCTGACAATAGAAACAGTTAAGTAGAGCCATTAAGATAAGGAGAATCAGGCTAAAAATAACTCACAAGGCAAAACCGAAACTCCCCTTTTCCTGCCCCCTGACAAAATTAACCCCCAGGATAGGAAAGACAAAGGTCCTGGGACAGGATTAACTCATTAAGGCAGGAAGACAAGACCAGGCAATCACTTTAACTAGAGGCACACATATAAACCCATCAAGCTACAGGAGCTTCAAAATGAAATTAAGCATAAAAGGCTCAGTTTCACACATGCCAAACTGGATTGCAACCCAGGAACACTTGAGCTGTGTCACACCTGCTTTTGCCTTCCTTCATTAAAGAATCCCAGTTTCTGGCAGCTGCTTTGGAATTCGTTTCTTTTCAACGTCTGTAGTTTTTCCCAGCTGGAAACGAACTCAGGAAATTTCTTCCAACAGGGCCATTTTCAAGTCTGTCAAGATCTTTTTGGATCCTGAGCTTGTCTTCTGGAATGTTGGCTATTCCTGCCAGCTTAGTGTCATCTGAAGATTTGATGAATTCCCCTTCTATTTCCTTATCTAAGTCATTTATTTTTTTAAACATTTTTATTGAGTTACAGAGTATTATAAAATACAAAATACAAAAGTAAATAGAAGAGAAGGGAGGAAAGATGGGGGGGAAATGAAGCATTGACTTCCGATTCTCTTTGTTACGATAAAATAAGGCATTAACATCAAATCACGGACTTCTGGTGGTGACGTCATGACAAGACAGAGGGAAAAGACTGGAGCTCTGGTCTCTACCTTGGATTTTACATGTTTGAAGAATCGATCGAGATACATCAAGTTCCGTAGGAACAGATGGAAGAAGAGGAGAACCCGAGGGATAGCGAGGCGGAGGGCAACCACCCGCTGTAACGGTGGGAAAACCCGTTAATCTTCAGCGTGAAGCATTCACCATTTTCTTAATGGTGGATCCGAAGTCACGATTGCCCAGCAGAAAGAGGAAGGAAGAACTGGCAACTTTAAGTGACATCGAGCAAAAGGATTTGGATTAACAGGATGGAACAGCCGGGAAGATTTATAAGAAGAAAAAGGTGCACCGCAGATCGAGGAGGTACGATTGGGAGACTAGAAAGAGTGGCTGAGGTTTGACAACAAGCGGCGACTCAGTGGAAATTAAGAACGAGACGGGAAGTGAAAGTGTTGCCTGTGTATTGGAGAATGGAGATCGGAGCGGACGAGGAGGCAATTGAACGGAACATGAAAGAATAAGTGTGAACATTGTGTGCGAGGGTGAGAAAGAATAGAAGATGTGGAGGATTGAGGGATTTGAATTGTTGGCAGTAGATCGGGAGTGTGCTCATGAAAGTGAAATAACAGAGAGGCTGATGCAATCGGACCTGTTGTGACTTGATATGACTTGTATAAAGCGGAGCGATCAGCAACACAAGACAGGAGTGAGGAGAAGATAAAGAAAGATTAAGGACTGGTATTAGATAAAAGAGTGTGGAGTAAATAAGTAAATTACTGAAAGAATATTAACAATTGAAAGAAATTATGAATCAGAACTTTTTATATATACAATTTAATACTTTACTTTACTGAAAAAACAATTAATAATTGAAAGAACCGAGTTATAAATTAGAAAATTTTATATATACATATTAGTACTCTGTGATTTACATACTGCTTATTTTTTAAATAAGTTTTTTATTTTTTGTTATATACAAACGTCTCATTGCGTGAACAGTGTTCATCCCGGGTGTAACACATTTTATAACAAATATGACCATATTTGCAATTTACTTATCTAAATTTAGTATCAATACATTCTTATCAGTTTATAACTGGTTAATTTATATTTACCAAATGAGAAACAAAAAGATTTTCTTGAAAAAATGACTAAAATTTTGGAAGTTGAAA
>JAOYMU010002598.1:0-10607 GCA_025802295.1 Psammodynastes pulverulentus | reverse complement strand
GCCAAATTGCAGGCAGCTGACTGTAAGCAGAAGTAGCCTGCAATTACTGCACTCTATCCTCTGCGCCACCAAGGCTCCTATGCAGGGCTTTTTTTGAGCCGGAGCTCAGCGGAACGCTGTTCCGGAACCTTTTCGGTGCTGTCGTCACGTGCTCCGTCTCAACCAATCGCGCGCTATCACTTCTGGTTTTTTTTAGCGCGCGATGGGGGGCGCGTTCCGGCGCCTTTCGGCGCCGAAGAAAAGCCCTGCTCCTATGGTATATTTAAAGGATTTCCTATTTTTTTACAGATATGGATGCATGCATTAAATGTTCAGGAAATCAGTATCCCAACAATATCCAAAATTAATGTATTACCAAATGTTGCTAATCCTATTTGGAACAGCAGTAATGTACATAAAGAGTCTATTACTAATCATCTCATTAAAAAAATAGAAAACAATACATTTTCCTTTGCTTCATACTTTTAATCAACTCCTCCCCTTCCCTGAGTATAATAAAGATGCCAAGTTTCTGACTGACGAACCCAATCGAACAAGCACAGTTGAGATCCAATTTCTTTATGCAAAACTTTATTGAGTACATCATTGCAGCTCAGATTAAGCTTAATTCCCATGCAATCCCATGTAATTGAAGTATAGAATTTTCCCTCCCCCTATTAGTGTAGGTCAATTGAATGTCATTGAATTGTTATGAGAAAATGTTTCTGAGGATCTTGGGCCATCTGCTGAGTATCTTTGGCTCTCAAAATTTGCTTCCTTTGTCTGGAGCCTACATTTCATTTCCCCTCCACTCCCCCTTAGTTCATTGGCACGCTGGGAAATGATATTAGCAGCAACAACCATAAGTGTATTTGGAAACTTGACAAAAGGATCTCAGCTTTAAGTTATGAGAGTCCTGCACATTTTTGTGTTAAAAAATGAGAATTTCCATCCTATCTTCACAAAACGAGTAACATCTATCAACATCAATTGTGCTTTATATACTTTATATTGAAAAATGATTGATACTGTATATATGAAAGACATCTTCTTTTTTCTTTCTTTTTCCAGATATGGATGCCTGCATAAAATGTCCAGAAAATCAGTATCCCAACAATGCCCAAAATCAATGTATTCCCAAACTTTTCACCTATCTCTCTTATAACGAACCTTTGGGAATATTCTTTGTTACATTGGCTATTGTTTTGTCTTTGATTACAGTCTTTGTGGTTGTAATCTTTTGGAGGCATCGAGAAACTCCAATTGTCAGAGCCAATAACTGGAGCCTCACTTGCATCCTCCTCGTCTCCCTTCTTCTTTGCTTCCTCTGTTCATTCCTCTTCATGGGAAAACCAGAAAAGATGACCTGCCTTCTCCAGCAAACAACTTTTGGCATTATCTTTTCAGTGGCCCTTTCATCTGTATTGGCAAAAACCGTGACTGTGATTCTGGCATTTAAGGCAACCAAACCAGGCTCTGGAATGAGGAAATGGGTAGGGAAAGGACTGGCCAATTCTATTGTCCTTTTGGGTTCTTTCATCCAGGTTGGGATTTGCACTGTTTGGCTGAGTACCACTCCTCCTTTCCCAGATACAGACCTGCACTCATTGAAGGGACAAATCATAATGGAATGCAACGACGGCTCGGTGACCATGTTTTACTGTGTTCTGGGTTACATGGGGTTCCTGGCTAGTGTCAGCTTTAACATTGCTTTCCAAGCCAGGAAGCTTCCTAGCAGTTTCAATGAGGCCAAGTTCATCACTTTCAGCATGTTGGTCTTTTGCAGCGTTTGGTTGTCATTTGTTCCAACATACCTGAGCACCAGAGGGAAATACATGGTAGCTGTGGAGATCTTCTCTATCTTATCCTCCAGTGCTGGTTTACTGGGGTGTATATTTTTCCCCAAATGCTACATCATTCTATTGAGGCCTGAGATGAACAAGAAGGAACATTTAATAAGGAAAGAAAAATAACTGTCTTTTTGCTTTCATATTTAATCAAAGATGTTTATATCATATCTGAGGTTTATTTATTTTTTGTTGTTTTGTGCTAAAATATTTTTTGTATATTAATGTATCTTGATGGAATTTGAAAAATCTTTATGACCTTAATTTAGCTTTATTCATAATCAAACTCAATATGGAGAAAAGAAGTTCTTAAAAGGAAAATATTTTCAAGATCAAATATGGAATTTACTAGGTTGTATATGGGCCCATTGTATATTAAAGGAAAAGTTTATTTCGGAATATGTTCAAGTTTTATGTTTTTCATTATGGTTCAGTAATGGGGTGCTCAATTAGACTTTCATTTAATGGGAATATCCCTGCTCTTTCTGCCACATAATATGGAAATACTGAAATAAATCTTTCCTAGAAAACATAAAAATGAATAAGAGAGAAGAATGTATTTGATCTTTTGAGCACAACATTGTTTCTAAATTTTAATCGTAGATACTAGAAATTTTGTTCTGAGTTAAAGTATTACCACGTTGCATTGATAATATAGAAAACTATGTTGGTTCTATTCTGAAACAGATAAACAACCTGAAACAGATAAAAATTGAAATTATCACATTTTCTGACTGAAATTCTGTGATTTTTAATATACTACCCAGATTAAAGTATAATCTGGAATATACATATTATAACCGAGAACAAACAATTAGAATTTGAGTAGGGGAAGATTATTTTACTCCAACTGTTATATTCAGAAAAAATCATAATATTGTGTAATTTGTGTATTATTGCCCTTTTATTGCTGAAATGATAACTCATTTCCCCCAAAACAATGAAGGCATAATGAACCAAGAAGACATTTTTCAGTTTTGGAAAACTATTGCCATTTATCTACCTGTCTTACATGTTCAGTATCGGAAAAGATGAGGCTCGGTGGCTTAATGGCATTGGAGATGGTCTCAGCTTTAGTGGTTCGAGCCCTAACATTACATAGCAGGATGAGTTGTTACTACTTGCCTCAGCTTCTGTTTACACAACAGTTAAAAAACAAACAGTTCTATGCATGAACCTTCCAAGGCAACTCCAGGAAGAGAAGGGGCCTTGGGTGATACTGCAAGAAGAGCTGCTTATCTTTCTCTGTGTGACGACAGCTTGCCCTCCTGTGGCGCACCTTGGGAAGCATGCAAGCATCTTCTATAACATGGCTAGTTACCTTGGCAAGCCAAACTAGTACTCTGCACTTGCATTGGGGTCTCCTGGCTACTGTAAGAATACCATATACCAGGGGTCTTCAAACGTGACAGCTTTAAGACTTGTGGACTTCAACTCCCAGAATTTCTCCTCCAGTCATGTTAGCTCAGGAATTCTGGGAGTGGAAGTCCACAAGTCTTAAACTTGCCAAGTTTGAAGACCCTTGCCATACACTAATGATAATGATAATTACATGAGTCTAGAACTTTGATACTGAGAATTTATGCCCCAACCTAGAATGAAGTGTTGTTTTATAAATAACTTTTGGATAGATTAATAAGTTTCTGTATGAAAATTGGTGTTTATAAGAAGGACGAGACTTCACTTTAACAAGACACAATAGGCCATTATTTAATAATGACTACAGATTGTTTACAAAGAGTCCAGTTGATTGAATATATTTGATTTTGAATATTTTGGTAAATTCTTTGAAGGAAAATAAAGCATCAATGGTTAAATTAAAAGACTTTGGTGCAGTAGCAGATTTCAAAATTAATAAAATAGGAGATCAAAGAAAATTGATGAATAAAACAGCTTTTACAGTTGAGAAGTAGATATAATATCTGGGTATCACTATCATAAATATGAATTTAGGCTATTTATATAGAATACAGAATAACAGAGCTGGAAGGGGCTTTGGAGTCTCCTAGTTCACGTTTCTGCTCAGGCAGGAAACTAGTCTATACCATTTCAAACAAGTGACTGTCCAGTCTCTTCTTAAAAGCTTCCAGTGAGGAAGCACCCACAACTTTCAAAATAACTATATTAATGGAATGAAATTAAAGATAAGATATTAATCTAAATGTCATCACTAGAAAAAATTTCTATGAGAAAATGACTTTCTCCCTAATAAAATTTTAATCTATTTATTGGGCCTGACAACGGACTTGTATATTTTTCAGAGACTGATGAAATAAAGACATGGCATCAAAAGTCAAAGCAAATTACAGTCCCTAAATACACACATCTAGCCCATTTGTCAGGAGAGGTGTACAAAATATTGTACATCTCTCATCAAAATTACAGGTTCCTTTTTTAGCATTACTGAAGATATTAAACTCTATCAATTTTCAGAAAGTCAGCCTAATAATGATAGTGCTTGTATCTTTTTTCAAAATATCATTTGTTGAACTGTGTATAGAGAACTGCAATTTGAATCCTTTCTATTTTAAACTTCATATGGTATTCCAATAGTCTCATCACTAGTTCATTCTTCAAAAATTTCTGTAATTTTCTCTCTCTATTTCTTACTGCAATCCTCATAAATGAGAGAATATACTTTGTAAGACACATCCTGGAAATTCTCTCCCATTTTACTGATTGCTTAGATCCTTTTTACCTTTACAATGTGGAGAGATCACAGAAGAGAAGTGAACAAATGGAAACTTTATTGACTTTACAAAGCCGTTGTCCATGCAAAATGATATTAATCTAATTTAAACATTTCAGTTATATAAGTAATTATGAGCTGGAATAGACATGGTAAGAGGTCAGCCAGTGGAGACTGTTTGGATAGACATGGTAACAGGTCAGCCAGTGGGGACTGTTGGAAATTGAAACATAATATTTGTTTGTATGAGGCCATAAGAGACAGTTGGAGTCTGGGAATGGCTTAGACTTGCTGAACTGTATATAAGAGTTGGTTTGTCCTTGGATCTTTGTCTCTGTAACTCTTGTCTCTGTATCTCTTTACTCTGAAAGGAGTTGTTTCTGTGAATATTGCTTCTGTGCTCCTAATTTTTTATGCTGACTTCTGCTGTATGATATTGTATATAAAGAAGTTTTCTTATATAAATGAATCCTGCATTTACTTGTGTGTTGGTTGAACATGCTGCAAACTCTGACAAATGAGGAAAATCATCCCACTTTTATTTTCTTCCAAAGAAAGAAATGAAGATATGAAAGTAGTTTCTCTATTTTATTTTAAGTGGCATTAGTTCAAGACACATTAAATAGTTGGAAGCAGGAGGAAGACAGACAAACAAAGATTGTCATCTGTTTGGGAAAGAATATTTCAGCAGTGCAGAAATTATATTATAAATATAAGGATAATCAAATGTGATGCCATTGAATTTAATGGTATATAGGATGGGGGTGATAGTAATGATACCCTTTGTGTTCCTGTTCTGTATTAGATGCAAATCATATGCTATGAATTGTAGCATACCTGATGACCCACTTCCTATATCCCATCACTTTGTTCAGCCCGGAGATGTTATTATTGGGGCAATTCTCTCTCAAGCCTTTGTCTGTCACAATAGCCCTTCCTTCACAGAAGAGCCCTCTAGAATGTTGATCAATGAAGTGATGTAAGAAATTTTATTTTTTTCTCTGTACTCTACTAAATGCAAAATAATTGGGGAGGGGAGAGTTAAGCCACAGAAATACAAAATGAAAAGTCTTAATTTTCATAATCATACTGTCATTGGGAATTTTCAGTTAATGGGTTTGCTCTCACTGAAGTGTAAGAAGTTGGTCACTGAACTTCATTTGGCTTCATAGACTTCATGAAATCCATATACAATATATCCTTTTTTTCAACATTTGTAATGGTTTAGGATAATTTGTCAATCTGTCAATTATTGGTGACCAAAATAATCATAGCTATGATTTATATTCACAATGTGTGAAGATATTTGTGTTCACAATGAGTGAAGTAAGTTATTGTCAGATATTAAAATTCTCTGAGTCAGGGGGAAATGATTTGATAATAAGGCCACATATTATATAAAAGAATAACTTTTGGAAATAGATTCAGAGCAAACTTTGTCGATGAGCTGTAATCTGTTTCTTTCTAAAGTAAACTTATTTCAGGAGATTTAAAAAAAAACTTTCCTTCTCTCTCCCTCCCTCCCTCCCTCCCTCCCTCTCTCTCTCTCTCTCTCTCTCTCTCTCTCTCTCTCTCTCTCTCTCATTGTTATCTCAAGGCAGGGACAAGTGTTGTTTTCTCTCAGTTCATTCAGACACCACCCATATGAACTGCCATTGAACTTTTTCCTGGAAACAGGCAATGGAACAAGGCACAGTAACACTTGAAGGATATTGCATACTTCAGTATCTGCAGCCTGAGGTGGCTTCCTCTTAGTGAATAGTAGCGTTACCCTATGATATGATGGGTGGCCAATAAGTTTGATAAGTAATAGTAGAGGTGATTCTATATCTTACTTTGAAATTTATGGTCTACTGCTTTATACATTTGAATAAACAAGAAATAAAGGATAGCTGATAAGTTTTCTTTTTGCAGTTCTGCACCTAAGTTGTATCAGCAAATCGTTACTTTGGTGTTTGCAGTCAAGGAGATCAACAGGAACCCTGAGCTCTTACCAAACATCACATTAGGTTTCCATATTCTGAACAACTACTTCTCTGCGAGGATAACTTATAAGGCTATCTTGAGCCTCCTTTATACACAGCAGAGGTTTGTTCCCAACTTTACCTGTGATTTGAAAAAAAGTTTTATTGCTGCCATTGGAGGACGTTTGACGGAGACCTCATCCATCATGGCCACAATTCTTTCCAACTACAAAATTCCACAGGTAGGATCTTGAGATGGCCTTCTAGAAATATTGGATTTCTTTATTTCCTTCAGTTATTCAGGCTGCTTTTCAGAGTAGACTTTCACATCTGGGAGAGCAATGCATTGTACTTTCAAGTATAACAAATAAGAATAAACTTTAAGGATGATTAAATGTTTATAAACTTGGTATTTTCCTCCAAATATTAAAGGTTGGTAAATAGCTGTTGGCATTAAATTCCATCTGCTAATGCCACCACAGAAAGTAGTCTCTTCTATCTTCTTTTAATGCACATTGAGTTCCAAAGTGGTCTGCCTTTAGAGAAAACATTCTGCTGCTTGACTCTCTTCATGTGGTTAAACTTGAAGACTATTGCAGATCATAAATGCCTAGCTTTTGACCTTGTGCTGTATTTTAAGTGTTTCCACGACTAGTTAAAATGGACTCAGAAGTAGTTAAGAGGCTTTTATGAGATATAATATTGCAGACATGTGAATTTACTGCATAATTTCCAGCAGAACATATATGCCTACATTCTACTTAGCTGCCATGAAGATGAATCTTATTTCTCAAGTAATGATTGTGATTGTATTATATTACCTTTCAGCTTGCCTATGGAACATTTTCCCCAATACATGGTGACAAAAATATATTTCCATTCCTGTACCAGATGGTCCCAAATGAAATCTATCAGTATACTGGGGTTATTCAATTACTTCAGCATTTTGAATGGAATTGGATTGGACTCATGGCTGTGGATGATGACTATGGGGATATGTTTATGCAGAAAATTCAACTGTTGCTTGCCCAAAATAACATTTGTTATGGTTTCATACTTAGAACACCAAAGAAGGCATATGTGGATGAATATATACAGTTGATTACACTGGAGTTAAACTATGCCAACCTCTTTACAGATAATAAAGTCAAAGTGTGTTTAATTCATGGAGCACCTCCATCCATTCAAAATCTGAGAATGATTGTCCTTATAGCATCATTTATTTTATTGCCACCATTGGGTAAAGTGTGGATTATTACATCCCACTGGAATTTTGGATCACTTCCCATTCAAAGACTTTGGGATATACAGATTTTCCATGGTGCCCTATCATTTGCAGTTCGATCAAAAGAACCACCTGTATTCCAAGAATTTCTTCACACTGTAAGGCCATTCTGGTCAAAAGAAGACAATTTCATTCAGAATTTTTGGGAACAGGCATTTGGCTGCCCATTAACTGTATCCAGTATAAAGGAAGATAACAAGTTATTATGCACTGGGCATGAAAAATTAGAGAGCCTGCCAAGTATTTTATTTGAAATGAACATGGGTGGTCACAGTTACAACATTTACAATGCAGCCTATATTGTAGCTCATTCTTTGCATGATTTGCTCAAGTCCAGATGCAGACATACATGTTTATCAGGAAAAGACCAATTTATGCTTCATAATTTAGATCCATGGCAGGTACTTTATTTCTAATACACAAGTATATATGTATTCAATTGGGCCCTTGTGTTTCTCTGATAACTACAAATGCTACTGGGAATAATGTTACACCTCATTTGAATTTTTCAATACAGGATAGTCAAGTTTGAAATAATTTTCTTCAGTTGTTGTGATTTTAAAGTCTTGCTTTTATTTTCTTTCATTTTCATTAAATATAGTTTCACTCTTTCTTGAAAAGCAACCAATTCAACAATAGTATGGAGGACACCATTATTTTTGATGAATATGGAGAATTGATTACAGGCTTTGATATTGTAAACTGGATTACTTTCCCCAATAATTCCTTTTCCCGAGTGAAAGTTGGAACACTGGAACCTCGGTCTCCATCAGGCAGAGAATTAACTCTTAATGACAATCAAATTGTATGGCACAGAAGCTTTAACCAGGTGAGAAGAAGCTGCAGATTGTCAGGTAATAATAAAAATAAAACACTCTTTGGAGAAATTGTCAAATACATGACAATAATTGAAAAAAATTATGTTTTGATCTTTTAGAATCTTCCTCAATGATTAGGTGCAGGTAATCCTTGACTAACAGTAATTTGTTTAGTGACGAATCAAAGTTACAACATTACTAAAAAAGTGATGTGTCTGTTTTTCACACTTACAAACATTATAGCATCTCCATAGTCATGTGATCAAAATTTAGATGCTTGGCAACTGATTCATATTTAGGATAGTTGCAGGGTCATGTGCTCAGCTTTTGAAATCATCTGACATGCAAAGTTAATGGAGAAGTCAGATTCATTTAATAACTGTGTTACTAATTTAACAAGCACATGTCAAGGCTCCGATTATTGAACTCAAGCAAATCAGAACCCTGAGACATGGCTCATTCTCAAAGGCCTTCTTTAATGAGTACATCATATTGGCACAGCTTCAGTGGAAAACCAAATCTAAGTCTTCCCTGCAATGTCAGTATAATTAAACTAAGAAATAACCCCATCTTCAAGTTTTGCAGGTCACGTTGGCCAATTGAGTTAATTGGCGGGCTATACAGACATTCCTTTCCCAACCTTTTCTGTTGCCAGTGAAAATGACCTCGGTTCTTATGAGAAAGCTCTTTGTTGTGTCTAGTAATGCATCCCAACCTCCTTCTCCACCCCCCCATGTTGCAACCAAGGAACAGAGAGATGGCTGCAGTCAGGTGGAGGTCAAAGTTGCTATCAGCTCTTTCCCTCTAGTTAGTGAGGAGTATCTGGAAAAAAATCAAATGCAAACTGGTTAATTTTCTCTTAGCCACCCCTGCCACCAGCCAGCTGTCCCTTTGGCTTCTGGACATTTTTTTCATGGAATTTTCTGACCAGCCTGTCTACTCTTACATTCTGACTCTTCATCCAAGTGGCTTCTGAAAGATGGTTGCCTTTCCACTGTACTAAATACTGTAAACTTCCCTTGTACAGTCTAGAATCCAGGATTCTTTTTATTTTGTAATGGATCTCTTCCTGCACTGATATGGGGCCAGGGGATGCCCAAGCTACTGTCCTTAGCTCCGAATCTATTTCTGGCTTCAATACACTACTGTGGAAAACTGGGTGTATTTTCCCCAACCGGCATGGGAGTTTCAGCTGCACTATGAATTGATTAATCATTTTTACAATGGGAAAAGGTCCTATAAACTTAGGACTCAGTTTTCTACATAGCAGCTTTAGTTTCAGGTATTCGGTGGAAAGGTAAACTTTCTCTCCTATGTGAAATAGCTTCTGGGGGGATTGCCTTTTGTGTGCCTGCTCTTTTGCATCCTGGTGGCTTTGGCAAGTGCCCATTTCACATTCCCCCAAACATCCTGCAGGGAGTCAACCCATTCAGTCAGGCTTACTCAGGGATCTGAGGCATTGGGACAAACTCCACCCTGTGGTGACCTTGAAAGCTGCTGTGCATAGTGTTGTTGTATGTCATCTCAGCAAAAGGTAGCAGATCCACCTAGTTGGTTTGTTGGTAGTTTACACCTGAAGTAGTGCTCTATTATTGTGTTACCTCATTTTGCCACCCAATTAGTATTTGTATTAAAATCTGAGCTAAGCCCCTGGGAAGACCCAATTGACTTTACGAACTCCCTCCAAAATTTAGCCATGAACTGGACCCCCGAGCAGATATGATCCCCTTTTGGACCCCATGCAGTTGGTAAATGTGCTTCAGAAACAGCTTAGCCAGTTTATGGGCTGAAGGGAGGCTGGAGCAGGTAATAAAATGAGACTGTTTGGAAAAAAAGATCAATCACTGTCCAAATTATGGTGTTTCCTCCACTTTCTAGGAGCTCCAAGACAAAATCCATTGCTATTTCCTCCCAAGGTTGTGACAGTTCAGCCATTCATTGTAACAATCCTGAGGGTTCCTAAGTCTTTTTTTCATTACTGCACATATTATGCAGCTTTTTACATAGCTTTCAATGTCCTTTTTC
>JAOYMU010002562.1:0-10614 GCA_025802295.1 Psammodynastes pulverulentus | reverse complement strand
GAAGAAGAAGAAGAAGAAAGAGAATTCCAGTTCTGTATTAGGCATGAGCTGACTGGGTGACTTTGGGCCAATCAGCAGGAGATAATGAATTCTAGTACCACCCTAAGCATGACAGCTAAGTGACTTGGGCCACTCACTCTTTTTCAGCACAAGCCACCACACAGGTAGTTGGTGTGGGGAAAGGAGGAGGGAGGGATGTTAAGTATGTTTGCCTCCCCGAGTTATTTAGAACAATAATAAAGGTGGACTATAAAAATAAATAAATCTGTCACGACAGGCAATCTGGATTTAGGAAAATATATAACAGAATAACAGAGTTGGAAAAGACCTTGATGTCTTCTACACCAACCCCCTGCTTCTCTCCATGATTAGTTTCCATCTGTTGCTTTCTGTCCTGCCCTCAGGTGCTTTGGAGAAGAGTGTGAGCCCCCCCTCTTCCTGTGGCAACCCCTCAAATATTGGAACACTGCTAGCATGTCACCCTAGTCCTTTTCATAAGACTAGACCAGGGGTCTGCAACCTGTGGCTCTGGAGCCACATGCAGCTCTTTTGACCCTCTGCTGTGGCTCCCTGTCGGCTGATCCCACCACTGGCTAGCCCCACCTCACCCCTCCCCATCACTCCTCGCCTGGCCTGAGAAGGTGAGGGTGATGGCAGGGGATGGAGACTCCCTCCATATTCCAGAGCAGGAGGTGATTGGGTAGGAGAGAGTGATGTTGACTTGGCCACGCCCACCCAGTCACACCAATTGTTAAATTATTGGCTCCTGGTGTTGTCTTTTCTGAGGGAAAAGGGTCCAAATGGCTCTTTGAGTGTTTAAGGTTGCAGACCCCTGGATTAGACATACCCAGTTCCTGCAACTGTTCTTTATGTTTTAGCCTCCAGTCCCCTAACCATCTTTGTTGCTTTTTTCTGCACTCTTTCTAGAGTCTCAACATCTTTTTAATATTGTGGCAACCAAAACTGGGTGCCATATTACCAAGGCATTATGAAGTGGTATTAACACTGCGCGAAATCTTGACTCTAACTCTTTGTTAATGGAGCCTAGGACTGGATGGCTTTTTTGGCAGCTGCAGCACATGGCTGGCTCAAATGATGGTCCACCAGAACTCCGAAATCCCTCTCGCAGTTATTACTATTGGGCCATGTACAGTGGTGGGATTGTACCGGTTTGGCCCGGTTCAGCTGAATCGGTTACAAAAAAAAACCCCTCCGACGATCAGCTGAGAGGAGAAAGAAGAGAAAAGTGCAGGATTGTCCCACGCACCCACCCCTGTGCTTTTCTGTTCTTCATCCTCTTACCTGATTGGTGCTGCAGGCTTCAGCTGGTGTGTGGAAAGCTGTGCGTTAGGTGCATATGCACACATACACACACACACAATCACTGAACTGGGAGTGAAACAGGTAGGATCCCATTGCTGGCCATGTACCACCTATTCTATATTTGTGCATTTGGTTTTTCTTGCCTAAAAGAAAATACTTCTTACTTTTCTCATCATTGTGTTCAAGTCTGTCAAGATCCTTCTCTCTCCTGGGCCTATCTTCCTGAAGTGTTGGCTGTTCCTGCCAACTATCTAACATTATCCACTTATTCTTGAGGGAGTGGTTGCGTTGGCCTAGAGGCGGAGCTCTCACCTCACAATCAGGAGGCTGTGAGTTCACCTCTAGGTAGAGGCAGATATTTCTCTCTCTGGGCACATTGAGATTATATCTGCTGGATATAACTCTGCATTGGCGACAGGAAGGGCATCCGGCCAGTAAACACTCAGCTGCATTCAGTTGCCCAGTTTCCACCCTTGCTTTCCATTTTGAAGTTTCTTAAAATTCTGCATGAGCGTTGTAGGAAAAAGAAGATCATTTGCCTTCAGATTTCTTAAGCATGAACCGTAGGGAAAGGAGTAACTTGCATTTTACTAAAGCAGCAGCCTGTAGATTGAAGAGATACGGATATATAGAT
The DNA here is from genome assembly GCA_025802295.1 of Psammodynastes pulverulentus. Lineage (NCBI taxonomy): Eukaryota > Metazoa > Chordata > Lepidosauria > Squamata > Psammodynastidae > Psammodynastes > Psammodynastes pulverulentus. The sequence continues at coordinate 8,657 of JAOYMU010002562.1, read as the reverse complement.
TTTCTCCCGGGGTCTGTAGAGATTCTAAGTTGCACAATACAATGATCCTTCTCTTAACCTCCTTTTCCATTTTCCCCTGTGCCAGTTGGCATTGGCAAACTTAATTATGGGTTGGATCTAGGCTAGACTACACCCACTGAAATTAATGGAAGAGAAGTCTGATTCATTTCAGTAAACCGGTTGTGAGCATGACTAATTCTGAATTCAACTCTTAAATTGGCTTCTCACCACCTGCTATGCTAGGATTATGTAGATGGAGGATCAGCATGTTGTGAGAAAGTCGGACATTGTCTTAGTATATTGTGTGGACCAAGCCATCCTGGTAAGGCTTAATTAGGTTTTGGCTTAACTAGTTCTACAAACCCCAGAACGATGCTTTCTAAATTTAAGTTTAAATGTCTTTTGTGAATTCAGATTTTTTTGTCAGTAGAGGATTATTCTTTTTCAGTTGCAACTGATTAAGAGAGGTTTCTTATTTTGGGGAGATGATGGTTCATCCTAAAAAAACAACACAAATGAAGCAATGGTAAAAGTGTGTGGATTTCTTAAAGGTTTCCTGGAGACTTTGCTGCAATTGTCCAAAGTAGCAACATGCTTTTTTAGGGGCAGCATAAATCGGAATAAATCCATCACTATTCCAAAACTATGTTCTTCTTCTCGGTCACTGCGAGAATAAATCAACCTTGGAAACCAAGAAATCAGAATATTTCATTAAATCTACCGAGTTTGGCTTTGGATCCAGGTTCAGTGGTCACACAAATGTTTGTGCTGTTGTGTGACAAAGATAGCTCTGGAATCACAGGCAACGTGCCTTAAATATTAGCAATGATGGAAGAGAGATTTTAGTTTTTGAGAGCTTCTTAATCCCCTTGATCAGTCACGAGGGGGACAACATAGTGGACTAGATAGATCTTTGCCCGAGTCTAGTTTCTTCCGATGTTCTTACATCAGAAGGTTACCATATTTTTTGGACTATAAGACGCACTGAAGTATAAGATGCACCTAACTTTTGGGGGAGGAAAACAAGAAAAAATATCTTACCTCAGCTTCTGCCTCCCAGCAATTTGCCTCCGTTGCAGCAAGCAGAAACAGACTTTCAGTTTCATTTTTCCAGCATAGCCTAATTAGCATGTGGCTCTGCTTGTTTCAGGCTACAGGGATTGCTTTGGCTATTGGCAATCCCTGCACTCTGAAACAACTGATGTACAAACGACCAACAGCTGCTTATGCTAATTAGGCTGTACTGAAGCTGCAACAGGCTTTTTCTGCTTGCTGCAAAGAGGCAAATTACTGGTGGGTGGGACTTCTGCAACATTTGGTGTATAAGACACACCCAAATTTTCACCCACTTTTGGGGGTAGAAAAAGTGCGTCTTACACTCCAAAAAGTACGGTATTTAAGTATTTTATATTTTCAGTGAATAAAACTTAAAAATAGCCTATAACCTTGTTAATATTATGCTGATAGCTTTTTTTAAAAAAAATACCTCTAGTCTTTTTAAAAAATAAAGTTCCAGGAACATCAGTAAAAGAAAGAGTAGAAGGAGCAATATCTATAGCATTTACTGACAGTGAAGTCAAAATAAAGCATCATTTTGTACATTTTGACAAAATCATAGTTTAGTTGCAATTGTATTACATTTGAGTACATTTGCTTTCAAAATTAGTTTTCTATGCCTCTACCCGCCAAAAGTCTTGTGCATATCCTGTGTCTGCTCTGATTGATCCTCTATTCTCCTCACACAAAATCACATTTAATCATTCTTGACTTCTGGATGTGTTCCTGATGTTTTCTTGGTAATAAGTCTGCTTTCCCTTTTTTCACCCAGGGAAGATGTACACATACATATATAAATATATATCTTTATTCTGATCTGTGGTTCCAGTATTTCCTGCTAATCTACCATTCTAGTGCTAAATAGTTTAACTGTTATTTAGCTTTCAAATCCAGTCAAGGCAGCCAGGTGCTGCCACCTACTGTGAAGGATTAGGATCATAGTACAAATTTGCATAATTTATCCTATTACAAATGTAGTCTTGGTATTAATCTAAGAATTAGTTAAAATTTACTTTCCTGGAATTTAAATTATCACTCATTTCTCAGATTTTTTAAAAAATAGTGTTATTTTACAGGCCATTTCTTCAGATTTTTTCTTCTTTTCAAGTATTTACATATCCTTCTTCCACTATATGGAAGTTCTTGTAAATCACCTTGGACTTCTTAGATTCAAGAGAAATTAAAAATAAGAAAATGGTTCAAATAATTCAAACGTTTTATTTCTATCTCTTCTATTATATGGCAATTTGCAATCAAACTAAAATATAAGTCTACTTAAGTCTACTGATTTTAAAATATTGACATAAAGTTTTCCCTGTTGATCAGATTTCTTTTATACAGTTGTGTCCGACTCTAGGGAGTGGTGATCATGTCTGTTTCTTAGCTGAGGGAGCCAGCATTGTCTGAAAACGTTTCTGTGATCATGTGGCCAGCCTGACTATATACCGAGGCACATGGAACGCTGTTAGCTTCCCACTGAAGTGGTACCTATTTATCTATTTAAATCTACTAAAGTATTTACATTGTTTTGAACTACTGGATGGGCAGGACATTTGCACTTCCAGACAACACGATTCAAATAAAGCTGATGACCCACACTTTCTTAGAAAGGTGGTAGTGACAATTTATTATTCATTATAGATTCATTCAAATTTCAGAATGTGAGATTTAATTAGATATAACAATCAATTATCAATTATATTACTTTGCAAAGCCAAACTGAACATGGTTTAGGCTCTGTAATTAAAAAAAACTGTTGCTAGATACATTTATCATCCATACCCACATTTTCTAATACATCTGAAGCCTAAGAATATAGCCAGAAGAAGCTCTTTTGAAAGGCATTTAGGCTGTGGTTCTAACTAGACTCAGTTATAGTGTGGTTTGATTAATTTGGAAGTTTGGTTTGGTTGATTTGGAAAATTAATAAAGAAATAAGTTAGGAATAGTGGTCGATACTGGTATAGTTTTTTTCTCCAAGCTTGTTGCTTAGTTTACAAACACTTTGTTCCCAGGCTAGGTAACATCATCAACTGAACTTCAGTTGAAGTATCTTGTTTTGTTTCTCTATGATCATGTGACCAACATGCCACTTAAGACCTATATGAAGAGAATGGAAACAATACACTGCAACTGAAGTTCTGCTGATGATGTTACCTAGTCTGGTGACAAAACATTTGGAAATCACCAACAACAAAGAAATAAAAATAAAAATATGTTTAATTTACATACATAATTAAGACAAAGAAGAGGGTAAGATAGATTTGAGGCTATTTTTCTTTTTTCACTGTTCAAATTTATAGTTTAGTCAATATCTACTCTGTAAATCTCTCAAGCATTTGCTTCTCTCAAACATTTGATCCAAAATAACTGGGTCTTCAAAAGTAAGAGATTTCAACAAAAGTTTGTTTTAATTTAAAGGCTGTTGATTATCTAACAGACAGATAGAGAAATTTTTATACTGGATTTACACGATCGGACACATTAGATACTGTGTACTGTTTTTTCTTCTTTGTTTTCAAATTAAATCTGAGCACATGATTCCACTTCTACCACCACAAGTAACTAAGCAATGAAAAGCTTTATGAGCATGATTCAGAGCAACTTATTGTATATCAGGGGACTGTGTTGCATTTAAGGCATGCCTTTGAGCTAAAAATATGGATTATGAAAATTCAGTCTCACATATTAAAAATGGATGAAATGAAATGTGCAAAATTCATTTCAAATACCAAAATAAAGGAATGTAAAAATAGTTCCCATTAGCTTTCCTATAAAATATTGATCACTGAAAGTGACAGGGAAGTCAAGAGACATGCAATTTCATATAATCTCTGCAAGCAGTTTTTTATTTCAGGATCAGGGGAATTTTAGAAAAAAATCTTTTGTCATTTTCTATAAAGAATAAAGAAATAGTATAAAATGTAGATTTAAACATTCAGTGAATAAAGTCAGATTTTTAATGTGACAATAACAAAAATTATAGAAGTAAAATTAATGACACAATGTAAAGTAAACTTAGAAGCTTATGATATCTAGAAGCTTATAGTTTTCCTTTCTATATCTATATTTAATAAGAATTCAATTCAGATTGTTGCTCAAGACACACAAACACTACACACACATAAACACAAAACACATATACACACAGAAAGAGAGATCAGTGGATTGTAAACTTTATGGCATTCTACTTTTCTTTACTATCCACAAAATGAAACTCTACATATATTTAGTCAAAAATAATAGATATAATTAGATAGTTAAGGTTTAAATCATAACATTATATGTCTAACACAGGGGTGTCAAACTCAATTTCACTGAGGGCCGCACCAGGGCTGTGGTTGACCTCAGGGTGCTGGGCGGGCATGGCTGACTGGGTGAATTTGACCAACTGGGTGGGCATGGCCAGCTTGATGCCACTCACTTAGCATGGCTGACTGGGTGGGCATGGCCAATTGGGTGGGTGTGGCCAACTTGACACCACTCCCCAAACTGCTGGCATGTTTCCTCTTCGCACTGGGTAGACCAGGCCAAAGCAACACTGGCCCGATGTTTCCTCTTTGCATTGAGTAGACTGGGCTGAAGCAACATGGGCTGGATCCTTATATTTTCCAGGATAGCTCTGTGGGTTGGATCTGACCACATTGAGGGCCGGATCTGGCCTGTGGGCCTTGTGTTTCACATCCCTGGTCTAACAGCACCTGCCTCAAATGCTACTAATGTAGCTAACTTTTAGAAAGCTTTTGGAAGGTCATGAAAGTGAGAACTACCCTTGCCTTGAGAGGCGAACTAGCATGTGGGATGGATTTGGGAGACAGGGAAAAGAGTTGTAGTCTGGACCACCAACATTAGTAGCACAGCAGTTAGAATGCAGCATTGTAGGCAAACTCTGCTGGCAGCACTGAGTTTGATCCTGATAGGATTCAAGGTTGACTTAAATTTCCATCTTTCTAAGTAAGTAAAATAGGACAGAGATTTAGGAGGCAATATGCTGAAATTGTAAACTGTCCAGAGAGTGCTGTAAATCACTATGGGGCAGTATATAAGTCTAAGTTTTATTGCTATCACAAAACATAGAAGGAGAAGAGGTATGGGAAGCGTTTCAGAAAAGAATCTCCCTACTTTTCCAAAGAGTAAAAGAGAATGGGATGAATGAAATGTCTTACAGTATACGTTTTTATTAATGTAACCTTACAGTAGAGATAGAGCAAGTATGAATTACTGTGTTTGTTGCTGGACTCCTTGAATGGCTAAAAGGAAGTAAGCAGTTCTAAAAGATGAAGCTTCATAAAGAATGTCTGTTTTTGGGACATCATACAACTACCATAGTAATGACATTGCATGACAATAATAAAATATCAAGACTATTGCATTAGCACAAATTGAATTTTCCAGGTAGTCTCCAATTCCAGCCCCTTGTAAAGTAAAGGTAGCAAGGACATGAGTAAATATGAACTACCAGCATTAGATAAGGCCAAGCTGGAAAATGTTCTTCAGGACATAGCTGTTACCTGCAGCAGCTATGAGGTCAAATGGACAGTCAGATCATGGCTCTTCCTTCACTAAGGTACACTTCCAGAATCAGTGGACTTTACAATGATTGGAAAGCCATTTAGGAAGAAGCAAATAAATGCAAAGTAGAGTTTTCAACTATTAACCCTTTTTGGCAGTCCAAAAGGATACTGTGATCAATACTACCAAAAAAGCAGTAAGATTTTTAGCAATACAAGGAGGATTATGCCTTTATTATCCAGTTTCACCAAAAGTCAGTCGGGGCCAGGTTTGAAACTTGACCGCTATATACTGCATGTGGGTAATACATTTTTTCCAGGCTTTTCTGTAGCTGCTAATCCTCCAATTTCCCACTATCATTTCTAAAGTTGGATATAAGTGAATTCTATATTGTATACAATATAACAATATATAACAATATATAACAATAACAAGGCAAGCCTGTTGAGGTGAGAATGAAACTATGCGTCCTTCAAGAATAAGTAGCCCAGAGGTGAAGTTCTTGCCTCACAATCAGGAGGCTGTGAGTTCGGTCCCAGGTAGAGACTAATATTTGGAATAGATTCTCCTGCTCGAGCAGGGGGTTGGACTAGATGATCTCTAAGGTCCCTTCCAACTCTGTTATTCTATTGCATCACCCCTCCTGCAAATAAGTACTGATACTATCCACTTGACTATGAAATAATGAATAAATCTGCTATGTTTTTTGATCTATGTTATTTGCCTTACAAACAAAAGATAAAGATTAAACAGACAGAAATATTTTATTTAAAAAAAATGTGCATGCAAAATCTGACTTGAAAGATCATGGCAACTTGTGATGAAGGACAGGACATACCCTGGGAAGAACATTGGAGACTATCTTGTAAAAGATTGAGCATTCATACTATGACTGCATTTGTTTACTGGCTTTCAAAGAGGGACTATGGGACAGAATATTAAAATATCTGCAGAAAAGATAGTAAATCAATCTTAAATTAAATCCTGTCAGTGAGCAATGGAACATTTGTTTAAAGAGGAATAAATCCACATAGTTTGTACATCAAAATTCTAACCTGGAACATCTATACTGTAGCATATTGCTTTATGTAAACATTAGCACTATTACATTCTCACAATACAGTAACTATTTCAAGAATGCTGACAGTTTCAATATGTTCTCGGAATATGTTCCAGTTTCTAAGACTGTGCTTTGGCATTAAAAGCAAAAATAAAAAATAAAATTAATTGACATGAGGCATCAGTGAGGTTTTTTTAAAAAAAATCTTTTTAAATGGAAATTTCTGATATTCGGGCTCCCAGAAGAGATTAATAAGCAATAGCAAGGGAATTTGGGAAACTTGATATAAAGAATCATATTTGAAACCAAGAAATGTTTCTGTCTGGTCATATTCCTGAGCCTTTAATATAAGATTATCAATGCTAATAAAATATCCATGGTATTCCTAGTGTATTTGTGTTCAGTTTTACAATGTTTTATAGTTAACATTTTAATCTTAATCTGATTGTCAAGGAACTTGCTTTTTCAGTGGTTGAACAGTTCCTGAGGTGATTATTCATATTCCATGTTCAGCCTCATTGTGTGTGATCATATATGGTTTTTATATAAAATTACTGTTTTCAAATTAATTGACACTATCAACAGCATACATCAAAAATACGGGATTGAAAGCTCCAGAGCTGAACTGTATGCTGTATGCTTTTGAAAGTTCATTGCATTTCTCCTAAATACTTTTCTTTCAGACTGTTTAAAATATTTAAATAGGTTCTCTTGAACTTATTTTATTGCCACATTGTGCTGGAAATAAACCAAATTATGCAAATGAACCTTCTGCAGACAAGAGATAAAGAAAATTAAATTTTAACAATTTCAGACATCTGTGACAGAATTTCTTAAAAAAGAAAAACCCAACCCTGGAGTAGTTAAATTGACAACGTGAGAGTGGTAACACTTGGTCACCTTCTAATCCTTAACTTTAAATGCAAACTACTACTTCAAAGGACATTGGTAATTTCACACCTTTGAAGTTTTAAATCACTATTCTGCTTTCAAACAAGGACTTTTTTTGTATATAGAAAATGTTTAACAGCAATTACACATAGCCACATTTTTGGATAGTAACATCTTGCATTGGTAATTTTTAAATTATGCTTTTAAAATGTCTGAATATATAACTTAAGCATTAGGTTAAGAAAACCTGTTATAAAATGTTTATGTTTATATCTTTTTTATAATTTTGACCACCAACTAATGAGACTTCAAATGTAAGCTTGCAAACATATAGTTAAATATTTAGAGTTTGTTAAGTGTAGGAGATATACAGTATTTCTGAACTCCAAAGCAACTTTTCAAAAAAAAAAAAAAATAGCCAAATTTGTTACATTATAATAAGTAATTCTGCACCTCCCTCCCTCCCTCTCTCTCTCTCTCCCCTCTGTCCCCCCTCTCTCTACACACTCATACTTCCTCCCTCTTTCCAAGTCAGTCCTGACTTGTGGCAAATGTCTGTACAAGTGCCTTTGTTAGTCTTGGCAATATTTGTAAGGCTGCAAAAGAGTGACTGGCTCAAACTCTCCCAGCTGGCTTCATGTCTAAGGAGTGACTAGTTCATGGTGTCCTTCTAGCCTAGAGCCTATAGCCATCAGAGCAAACTGACTTTGTCACCCTACCTTAGGACTCAGTAACTTTCAGGAAGGTGTGCTTTTGCAAGTATAGTTCTTCTGTGTCTAAACATTAATGCTATGTGACCAATTGTTGAATGGGAATTGGGATAAGGTTAAATATAACCATTAAACAAAGTTCAATTGTTAATAAATTGATTGATACCAGATACAATCAGTAACATGCCATGTGCTCTGATGAACTGTAAACTCCATTTATTTTCTATGGAATAAAAAACCAAAGTGCACCACTTTTAAAAATTCTATCAGTGAATTCTATTGTGAACAAAATCTTTACAGACATTCAACATATCATGCAATGGTGAAGAACAATTAGGGATTTTTTTTCATCCACACTTTCCAAATCTATTTTTGGGTAATATGTTGAAGAAGCTTGCTACACTCATTTGACTTTAAAAGGTTTTTTT
>JAOYMU010002532.1:0-10622 GCA_025802295.1 Psammodynastes pulverulentus | reverse complement strand
GGGAACTCTGGGAGTTGAAGTCCACAAGTCTTAAAACTGTCAAGTTTGCCCACCCCTGGATTAGATACTAGCTGGAATAGTGGACTGGATTGAATGAAAAGCCCTTGATAGGGAGACCAGAAAAATACTGACCATAAAACATTGTGCCAAGGGACTATCATATCCTTCAAGAACAAGGCATCTAGAATGTTGCTGCCAATGCTTTTAATTATGCTTGAATCCAATCCATTATTCCATTTGTATATCTAATGACTGGAATTACCTAATTAAGACTTTTTAAAGGACATTTAATATACACATACAAAAAAAGATATCTAGCATTTCAGTATCTTCTTTAAAAGAAAAGGAAAAGCCTTGAATTATTTGATACTGAGAATTATGAATCCAAAATTTCTTTTCTTTGGAAAAAGAAGACATTTTGTCTAAAGAACTCAAAGCACCTCACAGCTTTCATAGGCTACCATAGTAAAAATTCTGTGAGAAGCTTTCTGCCCTAATAAAGTGACATTCTTATTAGCAATAGCACTTAGACTTATATACCACCCCATAATGCAGGGCTGTCAAACTCCTGGCCTGTGGGCCAGATGCATCATGTGCTTGCCACACCCACACCCGGTTTAGCAAAGGGAAAAAACTCCTGATATGTCATGGGCCACTGTTGAATTTAACACCCCTGCCATAGTGCTTTACAGAACTCTCTAAGCAGTTTACAATGTCAGCATATTGTTCCCAACAATCTGGGTCCTCATTTTATAGATCCTTGGAAGAATGGACGTCTGAGCCAATTTTGAACCCAGCAATTAGATTAGGCAGATTATGGGCAGAGTTAGCCTGCAATATTGCATTCTAACCACTGTACCACCAGGACTCTATTTAGAGCCCATATTATTTAGTTCCAAGATTGCCAGCAGGATCACAGACTTCCTCTAGGCTAGCCCTACTGTTAGGCAGGTTGTAATACTTGTCATGCCTCAAGAACAATGGCAGCAGGATCATTTTAGAAAAAGGTAGCTGTGTACCTTGATCTTGAAAAGCATGGTAATCCCTAGGCACAATTATTCATCCGTGCCTTATTAGAACTTGGAATTGCCTCATTTTGCTTTCTGCAACCAGAACTCAATTTTCTTGCATAAGGCCCACCTCCTAAAATTTCAAAGGACATTCCTCAGAACACAACAGAGATTTCTATTTGACCCTATAAAATCTTCATTCATTTTACTTCCCTTCCAAGGTATCACTTTATGAAGTTGAATGAGTTACTATCATTCTTCTTCAGCTGCTAGCCTTTAATTGTGACTAACACAATGGAGATTTTAAATTGAAAATTAAAAGTGCCAGGAACATGATTAGTAGTTGTAATTATTTAAATGTAAGACATCTGTCATGCTTTTGGTCTAAGCTCCATAATTATAATTGTGAAATTAATGGTTAGAATAAGAATGTTTCTCTGTACTTCTGGCATACTCAGTTGATAGATAACAATTGATGATGAATACTGTGAAACCATCAATGTCAGTTGAAAAGGTGCTATTGTACCAGCTTAGTAGAAGTATGATGGGATGAATCTAAAAAATAGTGCTGCAATAGCATTGGAATGAAGCTTTGCCATGGTTCTGCCTTCTTCTTTCAGGTATTATTGAATGGGACATTGAGACAGCATTTTAATGTATTTATTGTTATTGTGTCAAACTCGATCCCGCCACATGATGTATTGTGACGTACCGTGATGGTTTTTGCCTTTGTGGAGTGGGGAGGGTGTGGCCTGCGTGTGACACATCCAGCCCACAGGATGAGACTTTGACACTCCTGAAAATTTATTTTAATCTATAGTAATATGGTAATGGTGATATAATAGCAGTCTCCAACCTTTCTAGTTTAGCGAACTGGTGGAGGAAGTGGTGGCAAGTGAGGGGATGATTTCACACACACATATGCAGTTTATGCATGCTTGTCCACCACTTATGCAGCCTGGTTCCAAACAAGCTGAGGACCTAGCACCAGACTGTGCACCAGGGTTGTGGATCCCTGTTATACATCCACAGATTTTTGTCTTTCAACCTGCAAGTGAAATGCTTCTAAATCAGTGGTGGTATTCTACTGGTTCGCACTGGTTCGGGCAATCCTGTAGAAAATAACAGCTACAAGTTCAGCTGAATCGGTAGTTAAAAAACTTACCGGATTGGCCGAACTGGTTCCTCCGATGATCAGCTGTGAGGATAAAAGCCAAACAAAGTGTTCCTCTGCTTTTTTCTGTGTATCCTCATAGCTGATTGGTGCTGTGCATATAGGTGCATGCATGTGCATGTGCAGTAGGTGCTTGCGTGCACTAGCAGCGAACCGGTAGCAGAACTGGTAGAAACCCACCCCTGATCTAAATGCAGTGTTCATAGTCCTTTAATAACTTTGTCTCTGAAGTATTTATTCAAGGGGTATTTGCTTCCTCAAAATTCCACATATCATTTGTAAAAATAAAAAAAATCTAGAAGCTAATAGAATGAGAAGATAGATATAATTCTTTAATCATTTCATTTAAAAGTACTTCTTGCATTTAAAACACACACCCATACATACTAAGAATAAAAGTCATAGTTCAGTCTATTCTGTTTGAGTAGTTTTTAGTAGACAGATGTCCATAAATAAAACCTTTAAAATAAGATCCTCTGTTTATAAATCATATTTATACTGCTGCTCATCTGACAGAATGTGACTCTAAGTATAATAAAATAAAATAATATTAAAACAGAATGTCATTAAAGCATTGTTATTATTAAAACATAGCTGAAATCATTAGATGCTATGAACAAGAGATTTCTGTACCATTGAAACCCCCAAGATTGCTATCTGAAACAGAACTGCATTCAGATTTATATTCTACTACCCTAACCTGGAAAGGTAGGCATTTTCTGAAGAAAGATCCCTCGCCCCCACCTTTTTCCTCTATTATATAGTAACCTAAATATCCAGGGTAAATGAAGCAAGCAAACAAACACAAATTAGAACCACAAAACCAATCAGCTGATTGCCTGTTTGGAAGGGCAATTATGCACTCCAGGAAACATGGCAGCCTTTATTTCCTCTTTTTCATACATCAACAAACAGGTATCTTGGCTGAGTCTGAGTAGGAGGTTGCTTCAGAATATAATATGGAACAGGGAGGGGGGAAACAGCTGTTGCCAGGTATTTTAAGCTGTCTTCTCTGGAGGAAAGCAATTGTTCTCCAGGGCTCTTTCACCTGCACAGAGCCTAACAAAGGTCCTTATTTGTTACCAGGTTACCAGAAAAAGCTGGCAGCAGCATCAAAACTCTGCCCCACATCTGTTTAAATTCTTGTGGCTGTGATTCTGACGTCCTGGCAGCATGGTACTTAAAGCAACACTGTATACTTTTCTTCTTCCTGTCAGCATCCTTGGGTTATTATTATTAGAATGGGCTGTGGCTCCAAGGGGGGGTTAAGAAAACACAGGACCCCCATTGATACATTTACTTATATGTAGCATACAAAGCATTCCCCTCCCTTGTATCTGTTTTTTTCACAAGAGTTCTCTGAAAGAGGTGAGGCTGACTTGTAATGATCAACAAGACTCAATGCATTTCATGAGTAGGAACTTGAAATTGGATGCATTACTTTCGCTCTGAGCTTAAAACTGAGGGCCATCTGTGGGGTCCAGAGAAAGAAAGTCAAAAAAGTCAAGCAAGTAGCCATACAACCTCTTGCCCAATGTACACAAAAGGGGATGGAGCTTCAAACATGCAATCACAGCCCATTGCAGATGCCCTGGTGGAGTGTCAGGTAGTCTACAACACCTTTTCTGAAACTTTCAGAGTACTTTGTGCTTAATTTGACTGATGATTTCTGAAAAACAAATTGTGTGGTTTCCTAATTTAGGCAACATTCCCCCAGAGGAATCAGGGAAAAAAGAGCCTTAGTGGCACAGTGGTTAAAGTGCAGTATTGCAGAAAATTTCTGCCCACGGTCTGGACTTCAATCCTAATGGGGGCTCAAGGTTGACTCAGCCTTCTATCTGTAGAGATTTTCAGTCATCCAGATCATGGTTGTCCCAAAGGTGCTTTTTCTGGAGGCAACTGGACGTCTTGTTTTTTCTTTGAAAACATTTTGCTTCTGATCCAAAAAGCTTCTTCAGTTCTGTCAGGATAGTGGGGAATGGAAAGATGTATATTCCTTGCAGACCACTGGTCATTTGCATCCTTTTAGAGGGTTGTTGAAGCACTTGGGGGTTTACCTGTGTCCTCAGGGTCGCCTAAGTACAGTGGTGGTATTCAACAGGTTCATACCTATTCGGGAGAACTGGTTGTTAATGTTCTAAGCAGTTCAGAGAACCGGTTATTGGAAGAAATCTCCTTTTGTTTTTTTCTACTTTACAGGGCTAATCCTGTAAGAAAGGCAGGAAGGAAACATTCTGGTGTTGTTTCTAGCCTAATCTTTATTGCTTTGCTTATAGAAACTACCTCTCGGTTAACCCTTATAACAGCTAAAGGTTTTTGGCAGTACGCCCAGACTTACTGTTGCCTGAGCTCCACCCAGTCACATGATCACCCAGTCACACCTACCCAGCTGGTCATTAGGGTAGAGAACCAGTTGTTAAATTATTTGAATCCTACCACTGTCATAAATCCATGTCTTCATTCTTTTAAAGAGGATGCCTTCGGAGACAATGTAAGCTAAGCTCAAACAGAAAATTGTTTACAGGTTGTCCTCAACTTACAACCACAACTGAGTCCAACATTTCTGTTGTAAACTGAAACATTTGTTAAGCAAGTTTTGTCACATTTTGCAACTTTTGTTGCCATTGTTGTTAAATGAATCACTGCAGTTGTTAAGTTAGTGACACGGTTGTTAAATGAATCTAGCTTCCCCCTTGACGTTGCTTGTCAGAAGGTGATCATGTGACCCCAGGACACCGAAACCATCATAAATACGAATCAGTTCCCAAGCATCTGAATTTTGATCATGTGACCATGGGGATGCCGCAATAGTTGTGTGAAAAACAGTCATAAGTCACTTTTTTCAATGCTGTTGTAAGTTCGAACAGTCACTGAATGAACTATTGTGAGCCAAGGACTACCTGTATGCAGTTGCATAGGTTGGTTAAGACAAACAAAAAAAAGGAGAAAATGAAAGAGAAAGGACCTAGAAAACAATCCCATCTAACTTTGGTTAAAGAATGAGTAAAGGGGAAAGTAGAGCTGAAGTAAGCACATCACTAGAATATGTGTAGATAATAGCAAAACCACATCTGCATAGCTTAGACAGTTTACGGAAGAATTATTAAATGAGATGTTTGCTTAGTATGAGATGCTTAGTAAGGAAAGGTAATCGATGAGGAAACACTGGGTGTGATCATTGTGAGTTGCACACAGGGTGAAAATACTTCTTTTATCAAGTGTTTAAATCTTAGCCATAGAGAAGCACCACCCAGGGAACAAAAGAGGGTTGGAACAGCTGCTCTCTTTTTTCCCCTTCCTCTTCCTAAGTTAGTTAACAGGCAGTGGATGGGATGCTGCTGAACCTGATTTAGCTGCTATAATTACAGCATGCTGCATCTTACCAAAAGTTCTAATTGCAACATTTCAGGAAGGAACAAATCTGATCGGGGGGGAAAAATTCTGACGTTGGTCTTTTGACTTTAGAGGATGAACCAAACCAAACAGCATGAATATGTAACAAATAAGAAGGGATGATTGCATACATTTCAGTTTTCTTGCTTCTACATTTTTTTCCCTACTGCTTATTGGGTTCATATTCTTTTCTCTTTAGTTTGCGATATAGAATAAAATCATGCAGGTGTATACACACAAATACACACACACACACACACAAAATCCACTGATTTAGTATTATCATAGTAACTTTTTGATGCATCCAAAAAGGATCTACTCATGGACATTCATCACCAAAATCTTTAAATCATAGCACATTCAAATACACTTTTTGAAATATGTACAAACATTCAGATGTATAGAATCGCTTCCAATTATGTCAGTTTATTGAAGTACAATGTAATTGCTTTGTATACTATTGTGTGCTAAGCACACCAAAAGAAGATCTGAAAAACTAATAGATGGTTTATATCTAGTAGTCATCCAGACTTTTTGCAGCCTAAATGTGTTATGGTAATGTGTATGTCCACTTGGACAATTTCCTACAGAATGGAGAGATAAACTATGAAAAAGATCTTGGTTTGAACTGGTACATCATAATGAAAGATTGCATAAAACAGAAGCATCTGTTGAACTTGTTGATTTGGACATCAATATTATCTGCATGAAAACAACAGTAATCTATGTGAAAAAGTGAAATATAATAAGCTATCAAAAGATGATCAGTGAATTAAAGATAGTAAGCATTGATGCATCTCAGACTTCCCCTCCCCTCCCCCACCTCGATATTCATCACCAGTCAGCTAGGTTATTAAAATGGTTCAGCAATTCCAGGTAAATATTTAAAAATTCAGCTAAATACCAATTTATTGAAGGATACAAGAACATTGTAAGTGAACATTTGGGAAACTGCCAGCAATGCACATGTTGTCCACACAGGTGTCCATGTTGTGCTAAATGGAAAAGAACCACCTAAAAGAACAATGTAAATAAGAAATATTACAAAGGTATCTAAGGAGGGAATTTAATTAGTGAGGAAATCAATTTATCTATTGAAATAAATTCTTGACAAGATATTAGAGTTAAATGTTGTTGCCACTACATCACAAAGTATAAACAGTGGGGGAAAAATAACCAGAATCTCAAATCCAGAAAAATAAAAATCAGGCTAAAAATCTTAATTCCACTTTTTTATGACATTAGCTTGCTATTGTCCCTCCCATGTGATGATTTAGCCATTCTTCCAAATTTTAAAAATAATTCTCTTTAGTGATCATATTCCATTATGAAAAGGATCTATGCAATTTATTTAATTCTGTGTATTTAAATTACCGCCAAAACAAAATATATAAACCACAAAGCTATTTATATTAATTAAAAATGTATTAAAGTGTTAAGAATCTTGTTTGTATTAATTTATAATGTCCAACAATTATGGTTGCTAAGAGTTGACGTCAACTTCTCTCTTGTCTTTCTCTTTCTGATGATTAATTTCCATTTTTAGTAATGGATTATGAAATTATAATAATCAAGGTTGGTTCAACCTTCCATCCTTCCAAGGTGGGTAAAATGAGGACCCAGATTGTGGGGGGCAATATGTCGATTCTGTAAACCACTTAGAGAAGGCTGAAAAGCACTATAAAGCAGTATATAAGTCTAAGTGCTATTGCTATTGCTATCTTAACCAGATGCTTGTATTTTAAAAGATTTTTGATATTTGTTTTGTAAAATTGCTTGCAAAAGAATTCTGCTAAAGGGGAATATAAAGAAAATCTGTTCCATAAAACATCAGTGAGCAGTGAGAATTAATAAACCACATTTGTTCCTTACTGACATATCCTAGAATGTAAAACGAAGAACAAAATTAGTTATACAACTTTGCCCCATTGATTTCAATGGCTCATCACTAAGCATAACTAATCTGTTCAAGGTTGACCAGCAGAAGACAAAATCACAAGTCACCTTTTCCTTTCATGTACAGACTTATGAAGGCATTTTCCTTCACTGCCAAAGATGATGATGTGCTAGCAGACAAAGGTTGAAACATACAGAAGAAATTAGCAAAATATAAGGCTGAATATGCAGCTATATCTTTATCATCACTTAAAATTTCTGTGGGAGAGACAAAGCCAGCTATGTATTAGATTGCCTTTGATAACTTTTAAAAAAAAACCTCTCCCATTGGGAGATAAGTCTTGGCATAAACAAAGGGATTGGCAAATACCATGGGAGGGACCAGGAACACCTTTGTGGCAACTCCCTCCACAGGAGATATAAATAAGGACAACTGGGATGAAGGATTACAGTTGGAATCCCAGTATCAGGCTGTGCAGCTAAAGTGGGGCTTTTCTAAGATTTGGATTCTAAATCTAAATCACTATGAGTTGTGGTACTAAGGGTGGTGGAAGCAGTGTTGCTGGTGGCAGGATCAGTAGTGGAGGCAGCATCAAGATTACATCCTCAGGGTCCTCAAGAGGACTTTCTGGAAAAAGTTATGGAGGATCCCGGAGTGGATATGGAGGAGGTGGCTTCAGCAGTGGTAGCTGTGGGAGAATTAGTAGAGGGAGAATAAGCTATGGAGGTAGCTGCTATGGTGATGGCAGCTATGGCGGTGGAAGTTATGGCGGTTATGGTGGAAGTGGATATGGTGGTGTTTGCTATGGCGGTGGCAGCTACGGTGGTGGCAGTTATGGCAGTGGCAGCTATGGTGGAGGTACCAGCTACCCATTCAGCAGTGGTAGTTTTGGTGGTGGTGATGGAGGTCTCCTCTCCAGCAATGAAAAGGCAACCATGCAAAATCTTAATGATCGCCTGGCTAATTATTTGGACCAAGTGAAAAGACTGGAAGATGAAAATTGTCAGCTTGAGATCTGGATCAAAGAATGGTATCAGAAGCATGGTGATATTGGACCAGACAAGGACTATAGTCACTATTACCAAGAAATTGACCAACTCTACAATGAGGTATGTATACCATCTGTGATCACAAGGTAGATTGATGCTTTGGGGCCATCCTTGTAAAAAATGAAATGGAAAAGCCCGTAGAAGTGAAAGAGAATTTGGAAGGAGAAATGGCAAGAAGAGAAAAAAGAGATTACAATCAATACTGTAGGACATGAGATGAGATAGAAACAAACATTTTGTAAATAAGCATAGAGTTTCCTATATTAGTTGTTTCTTGCAAACTAATCTTAATTTAATTCTTCATAATTTACAGCTTCTCTAAATCAATGAAAATCAAAATCAGTAATATTCCTGCTCCTTCCCATATTACTATACAGAAAAAGAGCTACTGAAAAAAAGATAACATCAGTATAAGAATTTGTTCTTTTGTGGTGGCAGCAACTTTTTAAATTATTTATTAGGACTGTGCAGTGATTCACTGAAGTTTGAAATATAAGTTGTTAACACCTAAGACTACCTTGAACAAAACTTGTCTTTTTCCAAGGTTGTGCTGTAAATGAGGAAAATTGTCATAAGCAGTCTTGGAAGGAGATATTCTTGTTATGGGTGACATGCATCCTTTAAATTACATTTGGCCTTAGAATCTAGATTATTTCACAGATATTTTTATCCCCAAAATAAATTTAGATTAAATTAGGTCATTTGAGACAAATAAATCTACCACATTGTGATATGTTAAGCAGATACTATAGAAATTATGCTTCATTCTCTTGTTTGTGATTAATAATGATAGTGATAACTTAAAAATTAGTTATTAATTTTAAAGTTATTAATTATAAATATTCTTAATTCTCTAAGTGCATCATTTGATAATTCAGTCTGTATTTAATACAGATCAGTCATTGCAGGTTGGTATCAGGAAGATTTCCAAGAGATATATTTTAGCAGGGATTTGAGTTTCTTATAGATTTACTGAGAACATCATATATAACAAGACTGAATTATTTAGACGTATTTGTTTAGAGATGAAGCAAAAAGGAAGAAATATATTAAAGATCAACAGAGTGGTATTAGGAAAAAATGGGACCCCTGGCAGGCAAGAAAACTTGTGATAATTAGCTACAAAGTACACACATTTTATTTACTTTAAAATGGGAAATGTTATTTTTACTTTCATTCCCTGTATTTCAGGATTTTTTGATATCTTTTCTAGCAAGGGATAAAAAAAAGAACCCAGCAGACAGGATATTGGTAGACATCAGTTTGGGAAGTGGATCCAAAATCCTTATTTGCCATAATGAAAGGGGTGGGTGGCACAAGTGCTTCCATGTCTAGTGCACAGAATTCTCCATCTAGATGTATGTATCAAATATGTATGTTCACTAGTTCATACCTGGAACACCAAATGGCTATAGATGTGGTTGGTCAATCAGTAATCCTTCCTTTTCAAGTAAAATGGTTTTCAATGGGAACTGTCACAAACTCAGCAGCCCAAAAAACTAAATAATATTGGTGCATATAGATGCAGGAGGTCATGCCTTCAATATAAGCAAAACACAACAGATACCCATAAAAATAGGTCTGAAAAGCAGAACTAATACCAAACCAAAAAATAATAGAAGAAGAAAGACAGAAGAAGAAAAAAGTGTTACTTTTCCAGATTTCATATTTTTAAAATTATAATCTTACAAACAAATCGAAACCACATATTTCAAGATCAGTTGTAACAAGCAATCAAGACAATTATGACGGTTTACTCATTATTGTGCCATAAACATCTCTATTATTCATTTATTTTTCAGCTGGTTGCTGAAACAGATGATTATAACAAAATTTTGCTGAATATAGATAACACCAGGATGACTGCTGAAGATTTCAAGCTGAAGTGAGTATGATTCACTTTTTACCTGCTTCCTTCAAATCTTACTGCATTCAGTGATTTTATCTGATACACCACTTTCTTGATTACAAACTCCAAGCAGCTAGTAATAATACAATTCAAAGGTGAGAGGTTTCACACAATCTTATAGTGTGAAGTGTGCCTTTTCAAAATTTCTCCAGATTGAACTGCTTTCATTTGGGAGGACACTCCATTTCAT
>JAOYMU010002461.1:0-10641 GCA_025802295.1 Psammodynastes pulverulentus | reverse complement strand
CATGGAGCACCTTAAAGATGGTAAGAAGCACCTTGAAGCGCACCCGGAAAGCCACAGGCAGCCAGTGCAGCTCGCGCTGGATTCTCCCTTTGGCTTAATACGCCAGCATGTCTTTAATCAGAGGGAACGGGTAGACATTTTCCACACACACAGCATTTCACTTCTTATAATCCACATAGAAACAAAGAGTTCCATCCTTTTTCTCCCAAAATAACACTGGAGCGGCCACTTATAGTCTGGCTGATTGAATGAATCCCTATTTCAAATTCTTGCCAACAAAGGCATGCAGCTCATCTAACTCACACGGAATCATAGATTTTTGGCTTGTGGAGTTTTGCCCTTGGGAGGATTTCTATGCTGCAGTCCATGGGCAATGGGGAAGAAATAGATTGGAGCCCTGTTCGCTGAAGTCCCAGTATTCCTTTGGGATTTTCTCCTCTCCCTTTGTGTTCTCCTGCACAGTAGCCGCCAACTGCCTTGTCATTTTGGCTCTTTCAGTTTCTGGCCAGGGATTCCCTTCCCTTCTCCCTGCTGGTTGAGGTCCAATTTTTAGGAGCTCTATTCTACAATTCACAAGGTTATGAAGCCAGGTCAGTCCAAGTAACAGGTTCTCTCCATCCCAGGTGCTACTGTGAAACTAAGAAGCTCTTTGTGGCTCCCCATTCTCATTTCCATAGATTCTGTTACAAAATGAACCAGGGACACCCTGCCACCAACTCATCCAATTGGCAGAAGACTATGGGCACCCTCAGTCCCAATTTCTCTACAACGCCAGGGCTAACTACACACCCGATGCACCCCAAGTCCAACAGGGCCAACATCCTCCCCTGGGTGCCCAATGAGGCCACCATTAATTCCACTGGGATGGTCATGGCGATCACATGTCAACTTACCAAGGGGTTGTCGTCAGAGTTAGTTTCACTGTCCTCCAGCAAGGTTGGAGTTCCCAACCTCTCCTAGCCAGAAGGGGCAAACTCAACAATCTCCATCCCCTTCAGGGCCATCTCACAGAGCCTCAGTGGCAGCTTCTCAGCCTTCCTATCCCCAGCGGCTGCAGGTTTGGGGTTAGGTTTGACAGAACAGCAGTCACCTGCTTGGTGCCTTTCTTTTCCGCACTTGAAGCAAGCTGTGGATAGCTGTTTGGCAGCTTTTCAGGATTCTTTATGAGTAGGGACTGAAGACTTGCTCCAACTGTGGCTGCCCTGTGTTGGTCTCTGGCCAGATCTATTTCCACTTCATCTGCCAGCATGTACCAGTGTTGGAGGTCTTGAGAGGCCCCCTACAAGATGCAGGTGTGGTAGACTTTGTCAATAAACCCATCCTTGAAACATTCAATCAGGATCTCTTCAGGCCATGTGGCCAGTCAACATGCCAGTTCATGGAACTCCTGAGTGTTTTCTACCAACCACTGCCCCTGGGTAATGGTCTTCATCCGGGTTCTGGCTTTGCGTTCTGCTAGAGGGTTCTCAAACTGCTGGGCTGCCATAAACTGATCATAGATTTGTAGCTGAAGGGCATTTTCATTATGAAGAGAAACCATCCACTCTGCTGTAGCCCCTTACAGTGCCCTGGTGACACATCTCACTTTAGATGTTTCTGATCCCAATTCGTTCCTGTACTCCTGCATATAATTCCACACTTGAGCTAGGAAGAATCCCAACAATTTGGGATCCCTGCCGAACTTCACTCCTAGCAGTGGAACTTTGGGAACCCGGCATCTTCAGGGAGGAGTTCCCCCAGCTGGGGCAGCCAGAGCCACTGCAGCTGCTGGTGGCTATGTGACTGCAGTCAGAGCCACCCCCTGTGGTGCAACAGAGACCATTGATGCAGCTGCAGAGGTGGCAACTCTGCCATCTGGTTGATCTCTTTGCGAAGCTACCGGGCAGCCATCTAGGCAAGTGTTTCTCTGGCTCGCTGATTTTTGATCACCTCTTGCCACAGATACAATGCATGGTTCAACATGATCCTCATGGCCAGAGTTGGGGAAAATTTCTTTATGTTCTTTGCACCCCTCCACTCTGTGGGATTCTCAATGTCTTTTGGTAAAGGTCACTCCTGGTGGATGCTACTTCAGGGTCCTCTGGTCATCCTATGCCTAGCAACCATCTGCTTGATATGATTCCACATCAAGGTCCAGCTTCTCCAGCCATTCTGCCTCATCTCGTGTGCAGCGTGGCCTTGGGGGGGGGGTGTTTGCTCCCGGGGCTCTGGACTCTTTCCGGTTGCTCTCTTGAATTGACATTAAGTGCTTGGCTCCCATACTAGACTACAATCTCTGGGTTGGCCAATAAAGCAGATCTTGCCTAATGTCAGGTCTGCCTCTGTTCAAATCCTAAGAAAGAAAACCTACTCCATTGATTTAGAAAAGAGGTACTTTTACTAAGAAAGAACTGATAGCAGCAAAAGCAATGCAAGATTTGAGAAAAACCTGTGCAAAAGTTACATATTGAAAGTCAATCCAAATCCCCCTCCACAAGGTTCCAGCTCAGAAAGACTAATCAGCATCCAGTACAATGTTATGGGAAAAGCTCCTCTGCAGGTGTTGTATGCCTCTGGAGTCCCAGGACAATTGCCCTCAGAAAAGTCCAAACAATTCCACTCAGCAGTGCCATAGCTCATGAGTGCAAATTTCCCTTCCAATTCTCATGGGAACGCTTCACACCAGCTCACTTCCCCATCCCAAATGCTTAAACCTCCGTCCCCATTTTTATGTCAGCCAAGAGCAAGTAAGTTGCAAAAAAACCATGCTGAAGATCTGACTGAAATTCTAACCTTTTCTGACGAATAAAACTTATTAGCAGGGCTGCAAAATACCTTTTTTTTTCATAGGTGTAAATTATTTGTTCTTTAAAATAATTGTAAGGTGTAATCCAGTCTTGGCATTTTACACAATTTTATTCCCTTATTCATTCATTTACCATAGTTTTACATCTGCCATTATTCAATACATGGGGTGCATACTGTCTGATGCTGGAGAATTATTGAAACCCAATGAAGAAGAAAGGAAAACTGAATCAAATTTAATGTGTTTTGGCACAAGGACCCTAACTTATAGATAGATACCAGGGCTAAATGATTGGAAATCAGAAACAATGCTGGGTATATAGGTAGAGAATCTTTAAGAAAGTTATTTTTCTCTCCCCCTTTTTATTTACAACTGGATAGATAGGTAGCTATCTTAGATAGAGAAGATGGCTTAGTTAGAAAACATGTCTGTGTGTTCTATTAAAATCACATATAGTTATTTACCTACAATATTCAAGATAGTTCTGATTGGATACTGCAGTCTTTGCTAGGTGTCGAGCTCCAGGCATTCCTGTGGCCTCCCTGGAGCTCGCCAATTGATCGAGACTGCCATCGCTGCCATGCCAAGCTCTGGGAGCTGCTGGGGCCATCCTAACCCCCTCCCCATCTGCAGGGACAAGCCACCACTGGCTGGCTTTTAACTGCAACAGTGCCAGTCACAGTAGATGTCTCTGCGCTCTGCCATCATCGCCTTTTAGCCACTGGGAAGCCCCACGGTGACCGCCTTGCAGCTGTGGGTGGAGCTGGGTGCATGTTCCAGGTTCCAGAAGGCCCCAGAAGAGCCGCTCTCCAGCTGATTGGGTGGGGTTGGTGGAGCCTGTGTCCTCTTAGCTGATATTGGCACAAGACATTGCCGTGTGAGAGATGATTATCGATCATGGAGCTGTGTGGCAGCGTGGTAGGGCAGAGCCAGTCACAACCAGTGGTAGGGAGCACTTAGGGTGATAAGAGTGTATGGTAGATTCCTTAGAGGGGCAGTCACAGGTGGAAGAGCAACTGGGTCTCGTAAGGGGGCAGGGCTGATTAGTGTTAATTATCATAGTTGGATCCTAGGTAGAGGCTAATATTTGGAATAGACTCTCCTGCTTGAGCAAGGGGTTGGACTAGATGACCTCCAAGATCTCTTCCAACTCTGTTATTCTATATTCTTCATTAATTCCCTGCCTGCCCTTCTCTTGAGCTCTCGTTCCCTTCCCTAGAGAAAGGAGCATTCTCTTTCCCTCAGGCCTTTTTCTCTACCTTTCCCTCGTGCCTCTTTTTTTATCTTTTCCTCAGGCTTGCCCCACCTAACAGTCTCATCTTCTCTCTCTACTTTGCTCTCCTCTTTCCCAGTGGGGTGGAGGCCAGATCAGCTAGTTGGCCCCATTTCCCTTCCTCCTCTTTTCCCTCATGCTACACACTCCCCCCACGCAAACACTCTTTGGTCCCCCCAGAGTAAGGAGCTATTCACTAAGTATCTAGAGTATCAGGGGATGGATCAGAACTTCATCTAGCAGTGAGTACTGCCTCTTCTATGTCCAAAATATCATATGTCAATTTTCATGGGGCAAGTATCACTCATTTTGGTCTTTGTTCTTTGGGCTCAGCTGCAATGAATTAGTCATCCTCCCAAGACTTTTCACACCCAAGAGAAGAGTGGGGCTGGAGGCTCATTCTCTGGTTCTGGCTGCTGCAAGTTATGTGGGAGGATTGGGTCTTCCTCCAGAGGCTCATCCAGTCCCGGAGCCTCTGGAAGTTCATCCAACCCAGGAGTCTGTGAAACTGGCAGCACATTCTTCAGTTCTGGCAGCTGCCCAGACTGCTCACTAGCCCTCCACTCAGAGTCCCCAAGAACTTGTCTCTGTTCCTGCATTTGAGGTACAAACTTAGGGGCATCTGACCTGAATTTTTCCAGCCCTATCTCAGTGCCCAATGTGAGAAAAGCTGTCCCAATGTACTCCAGTGACCACAACCAGTTCATATAGCCCTCTTACTTCTCCTCTCCTCTGTAGATGTGCTTGAATCACTGGTCTCCTTGCTGGGCAGAATTCAATCACCTGTGGGGCAGAGTGCCGGGAGGCTCATACTACCTCGTTCAGAGGCAAAAGGTGATTTCAGTGCCACACTTTCAAAGACCCTGCATTCCCATCCAGTCAGATCCAATACACTGGTAATCCAGGTAGTTTCTCACTGACAATATATAGCCGAGAGCTCCATTAGTCACAAGTTTATGCTTCTGAGAAATGCCCAGATTTCAGAACAATACCCAATCACTTGATTGCAAATCTTGAATTCTCACACTCAACTCCAGCTTGTGAATGGGGTATTCTTCTCAGCTGGAATGAAGCCCCTGCTGATGTATGCGATGCATCTCAGGTGCCCATCGTGTTCCTGATACAGTACAGTACAGTACAGTACAGTACAGTACTCTTTCAAGACCATCCTGGCTGGTATCAACAATATGGCCATTTTGGTCTGCATAGGCCAAGATGGGGGCATTTGTGTGGCTCCTCTTCAGTTGGTTGAAGGCCTGCTTGCACTGTTCTTCCACTGCCTTAATTGATTCATGGGATTTCCTGAGTCTCTTATTTTGATGGAACTGTCCCAAACTGCCAGAAACATTCCCTGCCTCCTTGTTCTTCAACAGATCATTGAGGGAATGGTTATCTTTACAAAATCCTTGATAAACTTCAAATAGTATGAGCAGAACTCTAGAAACTATCACAGTTCAACTACATTTTGGGGGTTTCTATCATCTGGATACATGGGAATCTGATGGTAGCCACTTCTCAAATCCAGCACACTAAACCTCTTTGCCACCAATAAGCAATTAGACAGAACTATAGTGGGGGGGAGAGCTAGCCATTTTGCCAGAGAACCATTTCAAATAAAACTGGGAGCCCATAGCGAAACACTAACATTCATTGTAGCCCCAGGAATGAAAGAACCACTAGTCCTAGGACTCACATGGCTATGGAAATGGAATCCAAAAATAAACTGGAAGAGAGGAACTGTAAAATTTCAAAAGCATATAACATTCACAAACATCCCAGAGGGGGGCAAGGAAGGAAAAAAGAATAGAGAAACAGCCATGGTGGGCCAGCCTGCTGAACCCATTAACTTCCCCCCAAAATATCAGGATTTGGTCAAAGTATTTAGCAAGGAGACATCTGATGAACTCCCACCTCATCGTGCCACCAACTGTGCCATTGAGATCCTGCCGGGGGCTAAACTTCCAAAACAAAAAATGTACTGCATGTCTCCTACAGAACTAAATGAACTCAGAGCATTTATCAATAAAAATCTAAAAAGAAGTTTTATCAAACCTACCCAATTGAAAATAGCAGCCCCAGTATTATTCCATGAGAAGATGGCACTTTATGCCTCTGGGTAGATTTTAGGAACCTGAACACTATCAGCACGGAAAATGTGAACTCACTCCCCCTCATAAAGGACATGCTAGGCCACCTCTTGAAAAAGATTTTTTTTCAAAGTTAGATTTACGAGAGGCATACTACTGCATCAGGATTAAAAAAGGGGATGAGTGGAAGACTACTTTTAATACCCCACTGGGGTGCTACCAGTTTAAAATACTCCCTTTCAGTTTACAAGGAGCCCATGACATATTTATGCAACTAATTAATGAGGTG
Source organism: Psammodynastes pulverulentus (assembly GCA_025802295.1). Lineage (NCBI taxonomy): Eukaryota > Metazoa > Chordata > Lepidosauria > Squamata > Psammodynastidae > Psammodynastes > Psammodynastes pulverulentus. The sequence goes on along the minus strand of JAOYMU010002461.1, from coordinate 4,207 downwards.
CCCCATGATTATTTGTACAAAGGGGTCCTTGTTTATCTCAATGACATTTTAATCTACACTGAAACAAAAGAAGAGCACATAAAACTAGTCCGAACAGTTCCCACGAAACTCCAAAACACCAAACTATATGCAAAACTCTCTAAATGCGAGTTCCAAAAAGAAAAAAATTGACTACCTGGAATACAGAATATCGCATGAGGGAATAGAGATGGACCCACAAAAAGTAAAAGCAGTCATTGATTGGGAGCCACCCCGAACTTGCAGACAACTGCAAAGCTTCTTGGGCTTTGCAAACTTTTACTGGCAATTCATTCCTGCTTTTGCAAATATTGCCCTCCCCATTACGAGCTTGTTGAAAATGAAAGAGGGGGAACCAAAGCCAAGGCAACCCCTTGACTGGACAATGGAATGTCAAGCGTTCGAAAAACTTAAACAACTATTCTCAGCAGAACCAATCCTGAAACACCCACACCCAGAACAACCATTTATCATCCAAGCAGACACTAGTGATGTAGCAGTAGGAGCAATCCTACTCCAAAAGAATGAACAGGGACAATTGCAACTATGTGCTTATACTTCCAAGAAATTGCCAGAAACTGAGCAAAGATGGGCCATATGGGAAAAAGAGGCATATGCTGTGCAATGGCTCTCCTCACCTGGAGACATTTCCTAGAAGGGAACAAAATTCCTTTCGAGGTCTGGACTGATCATAAAACCTAAAAGCATTGAAAACCCCACAGAAACTCTCTCCCAAACAAGTCTGTTGGGCACAATACTTCAAATGCTTCAATTTCACTCTCAAATATCTCCCGGGGGGGGGGAACTGCTTGGCAGACACCCTGTCCAGGAAACCCCAATACAACAGCAAAAAGATTGACCTTGTAAAACCCAAGCACCAACCAACCCAACTAGCAGCCAAAGTAATCACCTGAGCACAAGGGAAGAAAGAGCCACTTGCTGATAATGCAACTGCTTCCAAATTTAAGGAGGTGCTATTTAAGGATGACTGGTTCCTAGCTCACAAAAATATCTGCGTACTTAAAGATGGTTTGGCTTGGGTAAAGAACAAACTTTACATCCCTGCCAGCCAGACCTCATGGAGCTCATGCAACGATGTCACAACTCAAAAATAGCTGGGCATTTTGGTTTTGTAAAAACTCTGTACCTCATCAAAAGACAATTCTGGTGGCCACCCCCTAAAAAAGACATGAGAGCTATGTGGCCATCTGCCCCACCGGTGCAGCTACAAAGAGAAAACAAGGAAAATCCCCAGGACTTCTACAGACAGTGGCAGAACCTTCAGCACCCTGGAGAGAGATATCGGTGGGTTTCATAGTGGAGCTTCCTGAGAGCTCAGGAAACACAGTCATTTGGGTTGTAATGGACCTCTTTTCAAAACAAATCCATTTTATACCATGCCAAAAGATCCCAACAGCCAAAGCATTAGCAAAAATGTTTTTAGTACACATTTATCGCCTCCATGGAACTCCCCAATTGATTATCTCAGACAGGGGCATTTCGGTGGGTTTTCTTAAGCCTATTAGGTTCCACCCAGGGGTTATCCTTTTCAAATCATCCCCAGACAAATGGCGGGACAGAGAGATCCAATGGTGTATTAGAACAATATTTAAGATGTTTTATTAACTGGCAACAGAACAATTATCTTTTGCAGAAGTAGCTTACAATAACTCAGTACACAGTAGCACTGGGTTCACCCCATTCCAGGTAGCATCAGGACTAGAATTCAACCCCATGCCAGAGCTACCCACCAAGGAACCTGAAATCCCCTCCCTTAAGGAGTGGATAAACAACTTACAAGCCACCTGGCCAGAGGTCAGACTAGCCTTACAAGAGGCTAGAGCAGCTTTTAAAGCTCAAGCTGACAAAAAACGCTGGTAATCTAAACCGTTCAAAGTCAGGGACTGCGTATATTTATCTACGAAGTTCCTGAAATCATTACAACCCTCTAAGAAACTGGGACCGAAATTCATTGGTCTTTCTCCATTACCAAAATCATCAACCCTGTCACTGTAGAACTCCTACTCCTACTATCCAGTATTCCACTGCAGCCTACTCAAACCAGAAATCACTTCAAGGATCAGACCCCCCCTTCCCACACCTCCAATTCCCATTATGGTGCACAGGGAACAACATTTTGAAATTAAAGATATCCTTGACTCACGCACTCATCATGGATCCACACAATATTTAGTAGCTTGGAAACATCTCCCCTCCTCCCAAAATGAGTGGGTAGCAAAAAAACTTGTAAAAACTGTTACGGAAATTTCACCTGAAATACCCTCACAAACCATCTTAACTCTTACTGTAAATTGAAATATGTTTTATGTCTTCCAGGTGGATTTTACATTTTTTTGAGGAAGGGCAGTATGTCAGATTCGTGTATCTGCCATTCTTCGATAGAAGAAGCGGGAGTTGGATTTGATACCTTTAATTCTTTTGCTCTCTGTGTAACTTGAATATCCAATTTCTTACATTGGTTTTGCATAACCTTCCAGAAGATTTACTACCTGGTGACCAGATGTCTGGAAAGTTCACATCTCTTGGGAAGTGACAAGGGAGGGGGGCGAAAGGGCCCACTTTCTTGCAAGAATGGATGACAGTCCTGGGAAACGTTTCTACATTCTTAGTAGGGGGTGGTAAATTAACATCTTCCCTCTGGAGAGGTGGAATCCACACTGGACTGTTGGGAGGGGTCTCAAATTCCATTTATCTGGATTGCATGCCCTGAAGGACTTTCAGATTTTGCTTTGAACTGTTTAACCTGCCTATTCTCCTATTCAATAAAAGAAATCCTTCTGAAACACCAAAGTTTCAAGAGTTCGTACCTACCGTAGAAGAGGTTGGTCCTTACACTCATGCTCTTCCAACACCAGGAGAACATGTGGAGAAGCTTATGTTGGCTCTGGATGGTTCAGCAGCTGCTTTGCTCCCTTGCTGCTCTAGTTGGGACTGGGAGAGCAAGAGAGTCTTTCTTGGCAGAGTAAAAGGCTTGCAATCCCCCTCCCATGACAGAGGACAGAGGGGACAGAGAAGCAACCAGGTTGAATCCTGTTTCTCTCTGCCATCTGGAGCCATTTCTCCATGGGAGTGGGACTTGCAAGCTTTTCACTGTGCTGCAAAGACACTCTTGCTCTCCCAGCACTAGGAGAACATGTGGAGAGGCTCATGTCGGCTCCGGCCTGGTCAGCGGGTGCTTCGCTCCCCTAGCTGGGACTGGGAGAGAGAGAGTTTCTTGGCACAGCAAAAAGCTTGCAAGCCCCCCTCCCATGGGAAACGGCTCTGGGGGTAGAGAAGGAGCCAGGTTGAATCCTGTTTCTCTCTGCTGCCTGGAGCCGTTTCCCCACAGGAGGGGGATTTGCAAGCTTTTTGCTGTGCTGTGAAAGACTCTCTTGCTCTCCCAGCACCAGGAGTACACATGGAGAGGCTTGTGTCAGCTCTGGCCCGGTCAGCTTTGCTCCCCTGCTGCTCTAAGCTGGGAGAGCGAGAGTCTCTTTCTCGGCACAGCAAAATTTAGCTTTGGGTCCTGTAAGTCCCCCTCCCATGGGGAAATGACTTCGGGTGGCAAAGAGAAACAGGATTCAACCTGACTGTTTCTCTACCGCCCGGAGCTGTTTCCCCATGGGAGGGAGACTTGCAAGCTTTTTGCTCTGCCAAGAAAGACTCTCTCACTCTCCCAGTCCCAACTAGAGCAGCAGGGGGCAAAGCAGTCACTGACCGGATCAGAGCCAATATGAGTCTCTCCATGTATTCTCCAGCGAAGGCAAGTGGGGGGGGGAGGCAAGCGGCAACGGCAGGTAGGCGACTGGGGTTTTTTACAGAGTGTCACTCATCGATCTTGAAGGCAGGCAGCAATGGGTGGCTGGCGGGCAGGCAAAAGCAGGGTGCAGGCAGCCATGGCAGGCGGGTGAGATAAGGAGTGATAGGGTGGAGAGGGGTAGGGCCAGCCAGTGGCGCGATTTGCTGGTTCTCCAAATTGCACAGAATCATAACAACTGGTTCTATAGAACCGGACAGAACCGGTTAGATCCCACCCCTGCCTACAAGGTCCCTTCCAACTCTGATTATCTGTTATCTGTTTTCTGTTATATAAACATATAAGTATAAACAGGCAGGGCTTTTTTTGAGCCGGAGCTCAGCGGAACGCCGTTCCGGAACCTTTTTGGAGCTGTCGTCATGTGCTCCGTCT